>JANFPS010000490.1:0-13681 GCA_024703675.1 Drosophila nebulosa
GCAAGTTAGATAGTATCAGTTTATTTTTTTGTCATTCAAACCCAGAAAACTATTTGAACCCACTTTTTGAGAAAAAACGTGACCTTTGTAAAAATTGTGAAATCTGGCAAACCTATGTTCGACCCCGGAAAAATCTCACCTTTGCCGTGCTCTAACTTTGCCAATATTGGGACGATTACAAAAAGCAATGTAGTAGTAAGAAGCTCATCTAGTTTACTTTCATTTGTCATTTAAACCTAGAAAACTCATTTTGAACCCACTTTTCGACAAAATCGTGAGTTTCCAAAAATTGGGAAATCTGGCAAACCTATGTTCGATTTCGACAAAATCTCAACTTTGCCGTGCTCTAACTTTGCCAATATTGGGACGATCACAAAAGGCAATGTATCAGTTAGAAGCTCATCTAGTTTACTTTCATTTCTCATTCAAACCTAGAAAACTCATTTTGAATCCACTTTTCGAGAAAATCGTGACTTTGCAAATTTGAGAAAACTGGCAAACCTATGTTCGATCCCGGCAAAATCTCAACTTTGCCGTGCTCTAACTTTGCCAATATTGGGACGATTACAAAAAGCAATGTATCAGTTAGTAGCTCATCTAGTTTACTTTCATTTGTCATTCAAACCTAAAATCTCATTTTGAACTCACTTTTCGAGAAATTCGCGACTTTGTAAAAATTGAGAATTCTGGCAAACCTATGTTCGATCCCGGCAAAATCCCAATTTTGCCGTGCTCTAACCGTGCCAATATTGGGACGATCACAAAAAAACAAGTATCAGTTAGTAGCCCCATCTAGTTTACTTCATTTGTCATTCAAACCCAAAAAAAACTCTTTTTAACCCACTTTTCGAGGAAAATCGTGACTTTGTAAAAATTGTGAAATCTGGCAAACCTATGTTCGACCCGGCAAATCTCAACTTTGCCGTGCTCTAACTTGCCAATATAGGGGCGATCACAAAAAGCAAGTATCAGTTAGTAAACTCATCTAGTTTACTCTTCATTTTATTAAACCTAGAAAACTCATTTTGAACCCACTTTTTGAGAAAAAAACGTGACTTGAAAAATTGGGAAATCTGGCAAACCCATTTAACCCCCAAAATCTCACTTTTTCCGTGCTTAACTTTGCCAAATGGGGCCCATCAAAAAAGCAAGTATCAGTTAGTTCCCCATCAGTTTACCTCATTTGTAAATTAAAACCAGAAAAAAGCCCCTTAAAATTTTTTGAAACCAAACTTTTTTGGAAAAACCAAAATTTGCCAAAAATGGGACATCACAAAAAAAAAACTTTTTCCACTTTTTTTCCGGGGGAAAAGGAAACGGAAAAATTAGGTTTTGCCAGAAAATTTTTTCCCAATTTTATTTTCAAAGCTCATTTTCCCTCGAAAATCGGGTTTCAAAATTGTTTCTAGGTTAAACCAAATGAAGGAAACTAATTTTGGTCTTAACTTTTAAAAATTGCTTTAAAAGTGATCGCCCTCCTATTTGGCAAAGTTAGAGCACGCCAAAGGGTTTAGATTTTGCCCGGGTTCGAACATGGTTTGCCAGATTTCACAATTTTTACAAAGTCACGATTTTCTCGAAAAGTGGGTTCAAAATGAGTTTTCTAGGTTTAAATAACAAATGAAAGTAAACTAGATGAGCTACTAACTGATACATTGCTTTTTGTGATCGACCCTATATTGGCAAAGTTAGAAGCACGGCAAAAGTTGAGATTTTGCCGGGTTCGAACATAGGTTTGCCCGATTTCACAATTTTACAAACTCACGATTTTCACGAAAAGTGGGTTCAAAATGAATTTTTTTTGGTTTGAATGACAAATGAAAGTAAACTAGATGAGCTTTCTAATGATACATTGCTTTTTGTGATCGTCCCAATATTGGCACGGTTAGAGCACGGCAAAATTGAGATTTTGCCGGGATCGAACATAGGTTTGCCAGAATTCTCAATTTTTACAAAGTCGCGAATTTCTCGAAAAGTGAGTTCAAAATGAGATTTTAGGTTTGAAGGGCAAAAAAAAGTTAAACTAGATGAGCTACTAACTGATCATTGCTTTTTTTAATCGTCCCAATATTTGGGAAAGTTAGAGCACGGCAAAATTTAGATTTTGCCCGGGATCGAACATAGGTTTTCCAGTTTTCTCAAATTTGCAAAGTCACGATTTCTCGAAAAAATGGATTCAAAAAGAGTTTTCTAGGTTTTTAAGAGAAATGAAAGTAAACTAGATGGCTTTAACTGATACATTGCCTTTTGTGATCGTTTCCAAAATTTCAAAGTTTGAGCACGGCAAAGTTGAGATTTTGTCGAAATCGAACATAGGTTTTTCCAGATTTCCCCCAAATTTTGGAAAAAATCACGATTTTGGCGAAAAATGGGTTCAAAAGAGTTTTTAGGTTTAAATGAAAAAAATGAAAGAAACGATGAGCTTCTTACTACTAATTTCTTTTTGTAATCGTCCAATATTGGCAAAGTTTGAGCACGGGAAAGGTGAGATTTTTTTCCGGGGTCGAACATAGGTTTGCCACGAGTTTCCCAATTTTCGCAAAGTCCCACGATTTTCTCGAAAAAGTGGGTTCAAAATGAAGTTCTTTAGGTTTGAATGACAAAGAAAGTAAACTAGATGAGCTTCTTACTAAGACATTGCTTTTTGTGATCGTCCCAAATATTGGCAAAGAAGAGCATGGCAAAAGTTGAGATTTTGACGGATCTAGAACATAGGTTCGCCAGATTTCCAATTTTTAAAAGTCACGATTTTCTCGGAAAAAGTGACGTTCAAATTTAGCTTTCTAGGTTTTGATGGACAAATGGAGGTAAATGTGCAGGAGCTTCTATGTATCAGTTAGTAAGCTCATCCAGTTAACGGTCATTTGTCCATTCAAACTAGAAAAATAATTTTGAACCATTTTCGAAAAAAATCGGACTTTGTAAATTGAGAAAACTGGCGAACCTATATTCGCATCACGGCAAAATCTCAACTTGCCGTGCTTAACTTTTGCCAATATTGAGACGATTACAAAAAGCAATGTGTCAGTTAGTAGCTCATCTAGTTTACCTTCATTTGTCATTCAAACCTAGAAAACTCATTTTGAACCCACTTTTCGAGAAAATCATGATTTTCTAAAAATTGTGATATCTGGCAAACCTATGTTCGATCCCGGCAAAATCTCAATTTTGCCGTGCTCTAACCGTGCCAATATAGGGACGATTACAAAAAGCAATGTATTAGTAAGAAGCTCATCCAGTTTACCTTTTTCCAATTTTTTTGTCATTCAAACGTAGAAAAACTCATTTGAACCCCTTTTCGAGAAAACGTGACTTTGTAAAAAATGTGAAATCTGGCACACCTAGGTGCGATTCCGGCAAAATCTCAACTTTGCCGTGCTCTAACTTCGCCAATATTGGGACGATCACAAAAATAAAATGTAATCAGTTAGGAAGCGCTCATCTAGTTTACTTTCATTTTCTCTCAAACCTAGAAAATCATTTTGAACCCACTTTCGAGATAACTCGTGTTCTTTTGCAAAAAATTGAGACAAATCTTGCAAACCTATGATCGATCCCGGCAAAATCTCAAAACTTTGCGTTGCTCTTACTTTGCCAATATGGGGACGATTAACAAAAAGCAATGTATCCGTTAGTAGCTAATCTAGTTTACTTTTCATTTTTCATCAAACCTAAAATCTCATTTTGAACTCACTTTTCGAGAAATTCGCGACTTTGTAAAAATTGAGAATTCTGGCAAACCTATGTTCGATCCCGGCAAAAATCTCAATTTGCCGATGCTCTAACCGTGACAAATATTGGGACGTTCACAAAAAGCAATGTATCAGTTAGTAGCTCATCCAGTTTACCTTCATTTGTCATTCAAACATAGAAAACTCATTTTGAACCCACTTTTCGAGAAAATCGTGATTTTGTAAAAATTGTGAAATTTGGCGAACCTATGTTCGATCCCGGCAAAATCTCAATTTTGCCAAGCTTCTAACGTGCATATGGGACGATCAACAAAAGCAATGTTATATCAGTTAGTAGCTCATCCAGTTTTGCCTTCATATGTCATTCAAACCGTAGAAAACTGAAACGAAAAACTTTTCGAGAAATCTGTGACTTTGCTTAAATATTGAGAAATTGGCGAACCTATGTTCGATCAGTGGCAAAATCTCAACTTTGCCATGCTATAACTTTGCCAATATTGGGACGATCACGAGAAAAGGCAATGTATCAGTTAGAGCTCATCCAGTTACATCATATGTCATTCAAACCTTAAAAAACTCATTTTGAACCCACTTTTCGAGGAAATCGTGCGTTGTAAAAAAATTGTGAAATCTGGCGAAACCTATATGCGATCCCAGCAAAATCTCAAATTTTGCCAGTGCTCTAACAGTGCCTAATATTGGGACGATTACAAACAGCAATGTATCAGTTAGTAGCTCAGCCAGTTTACCTTCATATGTCATTCAAACCTAGAAAAACTAAATTTTGAACGCCGCTTTTTCGAGAAAATCGTGACTTTGTAAAAATTGAGAACAAATCTTGCGAACCTATGATCGATCCCGGCAAAATCTTAACTTTGCCAATATTGGGACGATCACAAAAAAGCAATGCAATCAGTTAGTAGCTCATCAGTTTACCTCAGTTGTCATTCAACCTAGAAAAACTCATTTGAACCCACTTTTCGAAAAAATCGTGACTTTGTAAAAATTGTGAAATTTGGCGAACCTATGTTCGATCCCGGCAAAATCTCAATTTTGCCAAGCTCTATCCGTGCCAAAGTGGGACGATCACAAAACGCAATGTAGCAGTTCAGTAGCTCATCCAGTTTGTTACGCTTCCATATGTATTCAAAACCTAGAAAACGAATTTGAACGCACTTTCCCCGAGACTCGTGCACTTTGTAAATATTGAGAAATCTCGAATCTGGCGAACCTATGTTCGATCCCGTCAAAATCTCAACTTTGCCATGCTCTAACTTTGCCAATATTGGGACGCTTACAAAAACCAATGTATCAGTTAGTAGCTCATCTAGTTTTCTTTCATTTGTCATTCAAACCAAGAAAACTCATTTTGAACCCACTTTTCGAGAAAATCGTGACTTTGTAAACATTAAGACATCTGGCGACCCTATGTTCGATCCCAGCAAAATCTCAACTTTGCCATGCTTTAACTTTGCCAATATTGGGAAGATTACAAAAAGCAATGTATTAGTTAGAAGCTCATCTAGTTTACCTTCATTTGTCATTCAAACCTAGAACACTCATTTGAACCCCTTTTCGAGAAAATCGTGACTTTTTAAAAAATTTAAATCTGGCAAACCAATGTTCGTCCCGGGAAAAACTCATTTTGCCGTGCTCTAACTTTCCAATATTGGGGGGGATCACAAAAGGCGAGTATCATTAGTAGCTCATCCAGTTTTTCCTTTATTTTTTTTTCTTCAAACCTAGAAAACTCATTTTTAACGCACTTTTCGAGAAAATCTGACTTTTGTAAATTTTTGAAAAATGGGGAACCTATTTCGATCCCGGCAAATCTAAATTTTCCTGCTCTAACTTTGCCAAAATTGGGACGATTGAAAAAGCCATGTATCAGTTAGAAACTCTCTATTTACTTTCATTTTTCATTCAAACCTAAAAATCATTTGACCTTTTCGAAAATTGTGACTTTTTAAAAAAGAGAAATCGGCAAACCTATGTTCGAATCCCGGGAAAATTCAATTTTGCCGTGCTCTTTTAAATGTTCTATTGGGGCGATCACAAAAGCAAAGTTCAGTTAGTAGCTCATCTTTCCCATTTTTTCTTCAACCTAGAAAACTGAATTTGAACGCACTTTTCGAGAAAAACGTGAAAATTTTTAAATATTGGAAATTTGGCGAAACCATGTTCGATCCCCGGGAAAATCTCAACTTTGCCGTGCTCTAACTTTGCCAAATTGGGACGATCACAAAAGCATGTATCAGTTAGTAGCTCATCCAGTTTTACCTTCATATGTCATTCAAACCTAAAAACTAAATTTGAACCCACTTTTCGAAAATCGTGACTTTTTTAGAAATTGAGAAATCTGGCGAACCTATGATCGATCCCGGCAAAATCTCAACTTTGCCAATATTGGGACGATCACAAAAAGCAATGTATCAGTAAGTAGCTCATCCAGTTTACCTTCATTTGTCATTCAAACCTAGAAAACTCATTTTGAACCCACTTTTCGAATAAATCGTGACTTTGTAAAAATTGTGAAAACTGGCGAACCTATATTCGATCCCGGCAAAATCTTAACTTTGCCGTGCTCTATCTTTGCCAATATTGGGACGATCACAAAAGGGAATGTATCAGTTAGTAGCTCATCCAGTTTACCTTCATTTGTCATTCAAACCTAGAAAACTCATTTTGAACCCACTTTCGACAAAATCGTGACTTTGCAAAAATTGGGAAATCTGGTAAACCTATGTTGGATCCCGGCAAAATCTCAACTTTGCCGTGCTCTAAATTTGCCAAAATTGGACGATTCAAAAAAAAGCAATGTATCGTTTAGTAGCTCATCCAGTTTACCTTCATATGTCATTCAAACCTAGAAAACTAAATTTGAACGCACTTTTCGAGAAAATCGTGACTTTGTAAAAATTGAGAAATCTGGCGAACCTATGATCGATCCCGGCAAAATCTCAACTTTTTTCCAATATTGGACGATCACAAAAAGCAAAGTATCAGTTAAGTAGCTCATCTAGTTTACCTTCATTTTGGGCATTCAACCTAGAAAACTCATTTTGAACCCACTTTTCGAGAAAATCGTGACTTTGCAAAAAATGGGAAATCTGGCGAACCTATGTTCGACTCCGGAAAAATCTCACCTTTGCCGTGCTCTAACTTTGCCAACAGGCAATGTATCAGTTAGTAGCTCATCCAGTTTACCTCCATTTGTCATTCAAACCAAGATAGTTAAATTTGAACGCACTTTTCGAGAAAATCGTGACTTTGTAAATATTGAGAAATCTGGCGAACCTATTTCGATCCCGCAAAAACTCAACTTTTGCCGTGCTCTAATTTGCCAATATTTGGACGATTTCAAAAAGCAATGTATCAGTTAGTAAGCTCATCTAGTTTTACCTTCATTTGTCATTCAAACCTAGAAAACTCATTTTGAACCCACTTTTCGAGAATCATGATTTTCTAAAAAAATTTTGATTTGGGAAACCTAGTTCGATCCCGGCAAAACTCAATTTTGCCGTGCTCTAAACCCTGCAAAATAGGGACGATCACAAAAGCAATGTATCAAGTTAGTAGCTCATCCAGTTTACGCGTCATATTAGTCATTTCATAACCATTAGAATACTAATTTTAGAACGCTTATTTTCTATGAAGAAATCGTACTTTGTAAGAATTTGAATGATCTGAGCGAACCTTATGATCGTCCGGCATAAGATCTCACTTTGTCTGTGCTCTAACTTTGCCAATATTGGACGCATTACAACCAAGCAATGTATCAGTAGAAGCCGTCATCTAGTTTCGTTTCATTTCTGAACAATTCAAACCTAGAACTCATTTGAACCGTCTACTTTTCGAGGGAAATCGTGTGCTTTGCAATATTGAGAATCTGCAAACTCTTATGTTTAGCGAATCCGCTGGCTTAAAATCTCATTTGCCGTGGCTGCTTGGCTACTTAACTTTGTGCTCATATTTGGGACGATTACTAAAAAGCATGTATCACCTTAGTACCTCTCTAGTTACCTTTCTTTGTACATTTAACCTAAATGCTTGCATTTTGAACTCACTTCGAGAATTTTCGAATTCGCGAGCGTTTTGTAAAAATTGAGATTCTGGCAAAACTGATGTTCGATCCGCGGCAAATCAATTTTGCCGTGCTCTAACGCGTGCCAATATTGGGACGATCATTCAAAGCAATGTATTCAGTGTTACTCATCCAGTTTACCCGTATGCTTTATGTCATTCAAACCTAGAAACTCATTTTTGAACTGTCCACTTTTCGAGTAATCGTGAGCTTTGTAAAAATTGAGAAAACTTAGCAGCCTATGAGTCGACCGCAAAAATCTCACTTTGCCGTGCTCTTATCTTGGCGCGTATATTGGGACTGATCACAAAAGCAATGTGATCAGTTTAGTAGCTCATCTAGTTTACTTTCATTTGTCATTCAAACTCTAGAATAACTGCATTTTGAACCACTTTTGAGAAATTGCGTGACTTTGTCAAAAATTGGCAATTCTGGCTAGAACCTGATTTCACGCCGGCATATATCTCATGCCTTGCCTGTGCATCTTTAACATTTGCACAATATTGGACTATATCTGATAAAAAAGGCATGTACAGTTAGTGGCTCATCCATGTTTCCTCGCATCTTGTCTATTCTAATTCCTAGATAACTAAATTTGAACGCACTTTCCGAGAATATCGTGCTTTGTAAAAATTTTAGAATAATCGGCGAACCTATGTTCGAATCCCGCGAAAATCTCATACTTTGCTTGCATGCTGGCTAACTTTGGCGCATATTGGGACGATCACAAAAGTCAAGGTATCAGTTAGAGTAGCTCATCGCGTTTACTCCTGTCTTGATAGTCTTCAAACCTGTAGATAAACTCATTTGCAACCCACTTTCGAGAAAATCGTGACTTTGTAAAATTGTGAAATCTGGCAAACTATGTTCGATCCCAGCAAGAATCTCAACATGGCGTGCTTCTATGACTTTGCATATTGGACGATCACAAAACTGCGGTGTGTCAGTTAGTTAAGCTGTCCTCCAGTTACTTCATTTGTCATTCAACCTAGATAACTTCATTTTGACCCCTTTTCGAGAAATCGTGACTTTTAAAATTGGAAATCTGGCAAACCTTTTTGGCGATCCCGCAAATCTCAACTATTGCCGTGCTCTATTCTTTGCGCAATATTGGACGAGTCACAAAAAGCATGTATCAAGTTTAGTAGCTCTGCCAGTTCCTTCTATGTCATTCAACCTCAACTACAGTTTGTGAACCCACTTTTCGAAAAATCGTGACTTTTGTAAATTGAGAAAACTGGCGAACCTATATTCGATACCGGTCAAATCTCAGCTTTTCTCGTGCTCTTATCTTTGGCCGAATATTTGGGTACGATCACAACAAGCAATGTACTCAGTTTTAGAAGCTTCATCTAGTTTTACCTTCATGTTGTCCATTCAACCTAAAGCATCTGATTGTGAACCCAATTTCGAGAAAATCATGATTTTCTAAAAATTGTGATATCTGGCACCTATGTTCGATCCGCGGCAAAATCATCAACTCAATTTTTGGACCCGGTGGTCTCTACCGTGCAATATAGGGACGAACACAATAAGCATGTAGTCATGTTAGCCTAGCTCATCCAGTTACCTTCTTTGTCATTCCATACCTAGAAACTGAAATTTGAACTCATTTTCGAAGAAAATCGTGACTTTGTAAATTTAGATATCCGGCGAACCTATGATCGATCCCGTCTAAAATCTCAACTTTGCCGTGCTCTTAACTTTGCGCAATGATTTGGGACGATTAGCAACTAAGCATGTATCAGTGCAAGAAGCTCATCTAGTTTACTTGCATTCTCATTCATAGACGGCTAGAAAACTTCATTTTGAACCGCTAATTTCGAGAAATCGTGTTCCTTTGCAAAAATTGAGAAGATCTGGTCATAACCTCTGTTCTATCCCGGCAAAATCTCAACTTTGCAGTGTTGTGGACTCCCTCTAACTTTGCCCAGATATTGGGACGATCACAATAATTCAATGTATGCCGTTAGTTGGCTCATCCAGTTTTACTTTCATTTGTCATATCAAACCTAGAAAACTCATTTGTGAAGACGTCCACTTTTGCGGAGTAAAATCGTGACTTTTGTAAGAAATTGAGAAAACTGGCGAACTAGTTTTCGATCCGCGGCAAAATCTCACGTGCCGTGCCTCTATCTTTGCAATATTGGGAGCGATCACAAAGCATGTCTCGTTTAGTTAGCTCTATCTAGTTTTTTACTTTCGTTGTGCATTCAACACTAGAAAACTCATTTTGAACGCCACTTTTCGAGAAAATTCGTGGACTTTGCAAAATTGGGAATCTGGCAAACCTATTATTCACTTAACCGCTGGAAATATCTTGCAAACGGACGTATTGGCCGATGCTCTAACTTGGCCAATTATTGGTGAACGATGCCGTAAGAAAGCATTGTATCTAGTTAGTGGGCTCTCTTGTGCCGTTTACCGTCGCATTGTCATTTCAATTCTAGAAACTAAATTTGAAACCGCCAGCTTTGCCGAGAAATCGTGACTTTGTAAAATTTAGAATCGGCGAACTCTATGTTCGATCACCGGCAAAATCTCAACTTTGCCATAGCTCTAACTTTTCCATACGATTGGCGTATCACAAAAAGGCATGGTATCAGTTAGTAGCTCATCCAATTTTACCTTCTTGTATGTCCTTCAAACCTAGATGATAACTCATTTGAACGCCTCTTTTCGAGAAATCGTGACATTTGTAAAATTGTGAAATGCGGCTATAACTCTATGTTCGATCCGGCAGAATCTCAACATTCCGTGGCGGTGCTCTTTACTTTGTCAATATTGGTGACGTCGACAAAATGCGTGTGTCAGTTAATAGCTCATGCCATTTACTTCTATTTTGTCATCAAACCTAGAAACTCATTTGATCCCTACTTTTCGAGAAAATCGTGACTTTTGCAATGAATTGGGAAATCTGCATACCTATGTCGATCCCGGCAAAATCTCAACTTTGGGCCGTGCGCGTTAGATTCTTTGCGCTAAATATTGGGACGATCGATCAAAGGCAATGTAAGCAGTTAGGTAGCTCATCAGTTTGTACCTTCTTATGGTCATTTCAAACCTGAGAAACCACTATTTTGAACCCGAACTTTTCGAATATATCGAATAAAGTTTTAAATTTTGGGCGGGGGTCGAACATAGGTTTCCCGATTTTACAATTTTACAAAATCACGATTTTTTTTCGAAAAAGTGGGGGTTTAAAAAGAGTTTTTAGGTTTGAATGGGAAAAAAAAAGAAACTAGATGGGGCTTCTTATAAAACATTTCTTTTTTTAATTTGTCCCAAATTGGGAAAGTTAAAGCACGGCAAAGGTTTAGATTTTTTTGGGGGTCGAAAATAGGTTGCCAGATTTCCCCAAATTTTCGGGAAAACACGATTTTCCGAAAAAGTGGGTTCAAAATGAGTTCTTTGGTTTGAATGACAAATGAAAGTAAAATAGATGAGCTTTTTACTAAAAACATTGCCCTTTTTGTTTATCGTTTCCCCCATTTGGGAAAAAATAGAGGGATGGCAAAAATTGAATTTTTACGGGATTTGGGGCATAGGTTGCCAGAAATTTTTCAAATTTTTTTTAAAAATCACGATTTCTCGAAAAAATGCGTTTAAAATTTTGCTTTCTAGGGTTTTAATGACAAAATGGGGGTAAACTGGATGGGCTTTATGTTTTCAGTTGATTTGCTCATCCATTTAAATTTCCCTTTTTTGTCATTCAAACCTAGAAAAAAAATTTTGAACCCCTTTTTGAAAAAAAACGGACTTTGGGAAAAAAATTTAGAAAAAAATGGCGAACCTATTTTCGATCCCGGCAAAATCCAAATTTGCCTTTCCTAAATTTGCCAAAATTGGGGGCCCATTTCAAAAAAACAATGTTTTCCAAAAAGCTTTATCTAGGTTACCTTTTTATTTGTCATTCAAAACCTAGGGAAAATTTATTTTTTAAACCCACTTTTCGAGGGGAAAAACATGATTTTTTTTAAAAATTGGATATCTGGGAAACCTTTTGTTCGATCCCGGCAAAACTCAATTTTTTTCCGTGCTTTTAACCGTTTCCAAAAATAGGGACGATTACAAAAAGAAAAGTATTAGTAAGAAGCTCATCCATTTTTCCTTCTTTGTTTATTCAAACCTAGAAAACTTTAATTTTGAAACCACTTTTCGGAAAAAAAAACGTTGGGCTTTGTAAAAAAATTGTGAAATTGGACACCTATGTTTTGATCCCGGGAAAAACTCAACTTTTTCCCGGTTTCTCTAACTTTTGCCAAATTGGGCGATCACAAAATAAATGTATCGTTTTGGGAAAAATATCCCAGTTACTTCATTTCCATTCAAACCAGAAAAATCATTTTGAACCCACTTTTAGGGAAAAAGTGTCTTTTCAAAAAAAAAATCTGCCCAAACCCAAAGACGATTCCCCCGGGAAAATCTCAACTTTTCCCCTGCTCTTACTTTTCCAAATTTTTGGACGATTTCAAAAAAAACAATGTATCAGTTTTGTAGGGTCATCTAGTTTACTTTCATTTTTCATTCAAACCTAAAATCTCAAATTTTTTGAACTCCCCTTTTCGAGAAATCGCGACTTTGTAAAAAAATTTAGAATCTGGGAAACCTATTGTTTGATCCCGCAAAAAACTTTTAAATTTTTCCGTGCCCCCTAACCGTGCCAATATTGGGGGCGGGTTTACAAAAGGCAATGTATCATTAGTGGGGTCACCAGTTACCTTTTATTTGTCATTTTAAACCCAGGGGAAAAATCATTTTGAAAACCCCCTTTTCGGGGAAAATCGTGATTTTGTAAAAAAATTTTGAAATTTTTGGCGAAAAATTTTGTTTCGATCCCGGCCAAAAAACTCAATTTTGCCAAACTTTTAAACGTGCCAATATTGGGACGATCACAAAAAACAAAAGTAAACATTTGTAGCTCATCCAGTTTGCCTTCATATTTCATTCAAAACCCAAAAATGAAACTTTAAAAAATTTTCGAGAAAAACGTGACTTTGTAAATATTTGGGAAAACTGGGGGAACCTATGTTCCCATCAGGGCAAAATCTCAACCCTTTTCCATGCTCTAAATTTTTCCCCAAAATTTGGGGCGACACAAAAAGGGAATGTATTTGGGTTTTTAGCTCAAACCCAGTTTTTAACCCCCTTTATTTGTCATTCAAACCTAAAAAAAAATTTTATTTTGAACCCCTTTTCGAGGAAAAACGTGACTTTTTTAAAAAAATTTTGAAAAACTGGCCCCAACCCATATTCGTCCCCCGCAAAAACTCAATTTTGGGCCGGTCTCTAAACCGTGCCAAAATTGGGACGATCACAAAAAGCAATGGATCAGTTTGTAGCTTTTATCCAGTTTTTCCTTTATAGTCATTCAAAACCCAAAAACTAAAATTTTGAACGCACTTTTCGAAAAAAAATCGTGACTTTGTAAAATTGGAAATCTTTTCGAACCTATGATCGTCCGGCAAAATCTTAAATTTGCCAATATTTGGGACGATCCCCAAAAACAAAAGCATCATTAGTAGGCTTCATCCAAATTTACCTTCCCTTTGTCATTCAAACCTAGAAAAATCATTTTGGGAAACCCACTTTTTTGAAAAATCCCCGGGACTTTGTAAAAAATTTTGAAAATTTGGGCGAACCCCATGTTTCCCATTCCCGGGAAAATCTCAAATTTTGCCAAGCTCTTCGGGTTTTCCCCAAAATTTGGGGGGCGTCACAAAAAGAAAAGTATCGTTTGTAGGGTATCCAGTTTACCTTCATAGTCATTCAAAACCCAGAAAAATGAAATTTTTTTAAAGCACTTTTTTGAGGAAAAAAAAAAAGTGACTTTGGGAAATTGAAAAAATCTGGGAACCTTTTGTTGATCCCGGGGGAAAAACTTTAAACTTTGCCCTGCTCCTTT
>JANFPS010000491.1:0-13665 GCA_024703675.1 Drosophila nebulosa
CCACTTTCGAGAAATCGTGAATTTGTAAAAATTCAGTTTTCTCAAAATTTCAATGTGCTCTAACAGATCGCCAATATTGGGAACGATTTAAAAAGCAATGTTTCAGTAGTAGATCATCTAGTTTACTGACTCCATTAAAGCCCAGAAAAACCTCATTTTAACCCACCTTTCGAGAAAATCGTGAATTTGTAAAATTCAATTATTCTCAACGTTCCTTGCTCTAAACTTTGCTAATATTGGGACGATTTAAAAAGCAATGTTTTATTTAGTAGCTGCATCCAGTTACTTACTTTTATCATTCAAACATAGAAAACTACATTTGAACCCACTTTCTAAGAAAATTGAATTTGAAAATTCAGTATTCTCAACTTTTCCGTGCTTAACTTTGCTAATATTGGGAGACACGATTTAAAAAAGCAAGTTCCCAGTTAGTAGCGCATTCAGTCTACTTACTTTCCTCATTCAAACTACGAAAACTCATTTTGAACCCATTTTCGAGAAAATCGTGGAGTTCGAAAAATTCATTATTCTAACTTTTCGTGCTCCTAACTTGCCACTATTGGGACCATTTAAAAAAGCAATGTTCAGTTACGTAGCTCATCAGTTTACTTACTTTTGTACATCAAAACCCAGAAAACTCATTTTGAACCCACTTTTCGAGAAAATCGTAATTTTTAAAAATTCAGTATTCTCAATTTCCGTGCTTCTAACTTTGCCAATATTGGGACCATTTAAAAAAGCAATGTTCAGTTAGTAGCTCATCCAGTCTACTTACTTTTACTCATTCAAGCCAGAAACTTAATTTTGAACCCCACATCTCGAAGAAAATGTGAATTTGTAAAAAATTCCGGTTTGTCCAACTTTCCGTGCTCTAACTTTGCCAATATTGGTCACGATTTAAAAAGCAATTGTTTCAGTTAGTAGCGCATCAGTGTACTTACTTTGTCATTCAAACCCGAGAAAAACTCATTATTTGAACCCCACTTTTCGAGGAAACCGGAATTTGAAAAATTCAGTTTTTATCAACTTTTCCGTGCTCAATTTTGCCAATAATTGGGACGATTTTAAAAAAGCAATGTTTTCAGTAAGTCGCGCATTCCAGTTACTTACTTTTGTCATTCAAACCTAGAAAAATTGTTCCATTGAACCCATTTCGAGAAAATCGTGAATTTGTATAAAAAATTCAGATTTCTCAAACTTTTCCGTGCTCTAACTTTGCCAATATTGGGACGGATTTAAAAAAGCAATGTTTCGTTAGTAAGCTCATCCAGTTTACTTACTTTTGTCATTCAAAACTAGAAAACCCATTTTGAAACCATTTTTCGAGAAAATCGTGAATTTGTAACAAATTCAGTTTTATCAAACTTTTGTGCTCTAACTTTGCCAATATTGGCACGATTTAAAAAAGCAATGTTTAGTTAGTACGCGACATCCAGTGTTACTTACTTTTGTCATTCAAACCTGAAAACTCATTTGAACCCACTTTCGAGAAAATCGTGAATTTGTAAAAATTCAGTTCTCTCACCTTTTCCGTGTTTTAACTTAGCCAATATTGGGACGATTTAAAAAAGCAATGTCTCAGTTAGTAGCGCATACAGTTTACACTTACTTTTTTATTCAAATCCTAGAAAACCATTTGAACCCACTTTTCGCAGGGGGGGGGGAAAAAAACCGTGAATTTGTAAAAATTCCCCCCCCCCAGTTTACTTCAACTTTTCCAGTGCTCTAACTTTGCCAATAATTGGCACGATTTAAAAAAAGCAATGTTTCAGTAGTAGCGCATCCAGTTTACTACTTTTGTCATTCAAACTAGAAACTCATTTGAACCCCACTTTTCGAGAAAATCGTGAATTTGTAAACATTCCCAGTTTTCTCAACTTTTCTTGTGCTCTAACTTTGCCAATATTGCACGATTTAAAAAAGCCAATGTTTCAGTTAGTAGGTCATACAGTTCACTTACATTTGTCATTCAAAACCTAGAAACCATTTTGACCCACTTTTTCGAGAAAATCGTGAATTGTAAAAAATTCAGATTTCAATTTTCCGTGCCTCTAACTTTGAAATATTGGGGACGATTTACAAAAAAGCAATGTTTCAGTTAGTTAGCCCATAACAAAAGCAAGTCTCAGTTAGTAGCTCATCCAGTTTTCTTACATTGTCATTCAACCCAGAAAACTCATTTTGAAACACCCACTTTTCGAGAAAAATCGTGAATTTGGAAAAGTTCAGTTTTCGCAACTTTTACGTGCCTCTAACTTTGCCATATTGGCACGATTTAAAAAAGCAATGTTTCAGTAGTAGCGCATCCAGTTTACTTACTTTTGTCATTCAAAACCTAGAAAAATCATTTTGAACCCACTTTTCGAGGAAGGAACGGAAACCGTGATGAATTTGAAAATTCAGTTTTCTCCACTTTTTCGGCTCTAACTTTGCCAATATTGGAGACGATTTAAAAAAAAAGCAATGTTCAGTAAGTAGCGCATCAGTTTACTTACTTTTGTCATTCAAACCTAGAAAACTAATTTGAACCCACTTTTCGGACAAAATCGTGAATGTTGTAAAATTCAGTTTATCAAACTGTTTCCGTGCTATAACTTTGCCAATATTGGCAACACGATTTAAAAAAGCAATGCTTTTTAGTTAGTAGGCGCATCCAGTTCACTTACTTTTGTCATTCAAACCTAGGAAAACTCATTTTGAGCCCACTTTTCGAGGAAACGTGAATTTGTAAAAAATTCAGTTTTCTCAACTTTTCCCGTGCCTAATCGTGTGCCAATATTGGGACGATTTAAAAAAGCAAAGTTTCAGTAAGTGTAGCGCATCAGTTACTTACTTTGTCATTCAAACCTAGAAAACTCATTTTGAACCCACACTTTTCACGAGAAATCGTGAATTGGTAAAAATTCAGATTTCTAACTTTTCGGGCTCTAACTTTCGCCAATAATTGGGACGTGTAAAAAAGCAATGTTTCAGTTAGTAGCTCATACAGTTTACTTACTTTTGTCATTCAAACCTAGAAGAAAACTCATTTTGAACCCACTTTTCGAGAAAATCGTGAATTTTAAGAATTCAGTTTACTCTCAACTATTTCGTGCTCTAACTTTGCAATATTGGCACGATTTAAAAAAGCAATGTTCAGTTAGTAGCGCATCCAGTTTACGTACTTTTGTCATTCAAACTAGATAACTCATTTTGAAACCCACTTTTCGAGGAAAATGTCGTAGAATTTGTAAAAATTTCCAGTTTACTCTCACCTTTGTCGTGCGCTAACTTAGACAATATTGGGACGATTTAAAAAGCAATGTTCAGTTAGTGTAGCTCATCCACAGTTTTCTTTAATTGTTATTCAAACCCAGAAAAAACCATTTTGAACCCCCCTGTTTCGAAGAAAATCGTGAATTGTACAAAATCAGTTTTCTCAACTTTTTCCTGCTCTAACTTTGCCAATATGGCACCGCATTTAAAAAAAGCACTGTTTCAGTTAGTAAGCGCATCCAGTTTACTTACTTTTGCATTCAAACCTAGAAACACTCATTTTGAACCCTACTTTTCGAGAAAAGAGGCTGAATTGTAAAAATTCAGTTCTCTCACCATTCCGTGCTCTAACTTAGAATATGGCGACGATTTAAAAAGCCAATGTCTCAGTTAGTAGCGATCCAGTTTACCTACTTTTGGCATTCAAAACCTAGAAAACTCATTTTGACCCACTTCGGGAAACCGTGAATTTGTAAATTTCAGTTTTATCAACTTTTTCCGGCTCTAACTTTGCCAATACTGGCACGATTTAAAAAGCAATGTTCAGTTAGTAGCGCATCCGTTTACTTACTTTTGTCATTCAAACCTAGAAAACACTCATGTTTGAACCCACTTCGAGAAAATCGTGAATTGAAACAATTCAGTTTTCTCAAATTTTCTGTGCTCTAACTTTGCCAATATTGGACGATTAAAAAAGCATATGTTCAGTTAGTAGGTCATACAGTTCATTACATTTGTCATTCAAACCTTAGAAACCATTTTGCAACCCACTTTTCGAGAAAAATCGTGAATGAATTGTAAAAATTCAGTATTTTTTCAACTTTCCTGTGCTCTAACTTGAAAATATTGGGACGATTTAAAAAAGCAATGTTTCAGTTAGTAGCTCATACTTAAAGCAATGGTCTCAGTAGAATAGCTCATCCAGTTTTCTTACATTTGTCATTCAAACCCAGAAAACTCATTTTGAACCCACTTTTCGAGAAAATCGTGAATTTGGAAAAGTTCAGTTTTCTCAACTTTTACGTGCTCTAACTTTGCAATATTGGCACGATTTCAAAAAGCAATGTTTCAGGTGTTAGTAGCGCATCCAGGTTATTACTTTGTCCCTTCAAACCAGTACAGAAAACTCGCTATTTTTGTGTACCCACTGTTTCGAGATAACCGTGATGAATTTGTAAAATTTCAGTTTTCTCCACTTTTCCGTGGCTCTAACTTTGCCAATATTGGGCGTTTAAAAAAGCAATGTTTACAGTAAGTAGCGCATCCAGTTTACTTACTTTTGTCATTCAAACTAGAAACTCATTTTGAACCCACTTGTTTCGGACAGATCGTGAATTTGTAAAACAATTCAGTTTTCTAAAAAAAAAAAAAAAAAACTTTTCCGTGCTCTAAAACTTTGGCCAATATTGGCACGATTTAAAAAGCAATGTTTTAGTTAGTAGCGCAGTCCAGTTATTACTTCTGTCATTCAAACACTAGAAAACTTCATTTTGAACCCACTTTTCGAAGGAAACCGTGAATTGTAAAATTTCAGTTTTCTCAACTTTTCCGTGCTCTAATTTGCCAATATTGGGGGGACGATTTTAAAAAGCAATGTTTCAGTAAGTAGGCGCATTCAGTTTCTTACTTTTGTCATCAAACCTAGAAAACTCAGTTTTGAACCCACTTTTCGAGAAAATCGTGAATTGGAAAAAATTCAGATTTCGCAACTTTTCCGGAGCATCAACCTTCGAACAATATTGGACGATTTTAAAAAAGCACGGTTTCAGTTCAGTAGCTCATCAGTTACTTACTTTTGTCATTCAACCTCATTTTGAACCACTTTTCGAGAAAATCGGAATTTGTAAAAATTCAGTTTTCTCAACTTTTCCGTGCTCTAACTTAGCCAATATTGGCACGATTTGAAAAAGCAATGTTTCAGTTAGTAGCGCATCCAGTTTTTGCTTACTTTTGTCATTCAAACCTAGAAAACTCATTTTGAACCCACTTTCGAGAAAATCGTGAATTTGTAAAAATTCAGTTCTCTCACCTTCTCCGATGCTCTAACTTAGCCAATATTGGGGACGATTTAAAAAAAAGCAATGTCTGCGTTAAGTAGCGCACCAGTTTACTACTTTGTCATTCAAACCTAGGGAAAATCATTTGAACCCACTTTTCGACCCGCCGCAAACCGTGGTGAATTTGTAAAATTTCAGTTTTTTTTTCTCAACTTTTCCTGTTGCTCTAAACTTTGCCAATAGTAGGCAACGATTTAAAAAAGCAATGTTTCAGTTCAGTCGCGGCATCCCCCCAGTTACTTACTTTGTCATTCAAACCCCAGAAAAACCATTTGAACCCACTTTTCGAGAAAATCGTGAAATTTGTAAAAGTTTAGGTTTTCTCAACTTTTCCGTGCTCTAACTTTGGCCATATTGGCACGATTTAAAAAAAGCAATGTGTTTCAGTTAGTAGCGCGCATCCCAGTTTAGTTATTTTGTTCATTCACAAAACCTAGAAAAAACTCATTTGGACCCACTTTTCGAGGAAACCGTTGAATTTCGTAAAATTTCAGTGTTTTCTCCAACTTTTCCGTGCTCTAACTTTCCAATATTGGGACGATTTAAAAGCAATGTTTCAGTAAGTAGCGCATCCAGGTTACTTACTTTTGTCATTCAAAACTAGAAAACTCCTTTTTTGAACCCACTTTATCGACAAGTCGTGAATTTGTTAAAAAATTCAGTTTTCTCAACTTTCCGTGCTTTCTAACTTTGCCCAATATTGGCCACGATTTAAAAAAAGCAATGTTTAGTTAGTAGCGCATCCAGTTTACTTATTGTCAATTGCAAACACCAGAAAACTCATTTGAACCCACTTTTCCCGAGAAAATCGTGAATTGTAAAAAAGTTCAGTTCTTACCTTTTCCGTGCTCTAACTTAGCCAATATGGGGACGATTTAAAAAAGCAATGTCTCAGTTAGTAGGCGCATTCCAGTTTACTTACTTTTGTCATTCAAAACCTAGGAAAACTATTTTGAACCACTTTTTCGAGGAAACCGTGAATTTGTAAAAATTTCAGTTTTCTCAAACTTTTCCGTGCCTCTAACTTTGCACAATATTGCACGATTTAAAAAAGCAATGTTTCAGTAGTAGAGCATCCAGTTTACTTACTTTTGTCATTCAACACCCAGGGGAAAAAACTCATTTTGAACCACTTTTCGAGAAAATCAGTGAATTTGTAAAAGTTAGTTTTCTCAACTTTTCCGTGCTCTAACTTTGCCAATATTCGGCCCACGATTTCTTTTAAAAAAAGCAATGTTCAGTTAGTAGCGCATCCAGTTTACTTACTTTTGTCATTCAAACCTAGAAAACTAATTTTGAACCCCCTTTCCTGAAATCATGAATTTGGAAAAATTCAGTTTTCTCAACTTTTCCGTGCTCTAACTTTGCCAATATTGGGACGATTTAAAAAAGCAATGTCTCAGTTAGTTAGCGGCATTCCAGTTTATTACTTTTGTCACACCAAACTAGAAAACTAATTTGATCCACTTTCGGAAAAATCGGTGAATTTGTAAAAAAATTCAAGTATTCTCAACTTTTTCCGTGCTCTAACTTTGCCAATATTGGGACGATGTAAAAAAGCCAAGGTTTCAGTTAGCTAGTCATCCAGTGAATTACATTTGTCATTCAAACCCAGAAAACTCATTTTGAACCCACTTTTCGAGCAAATCGTGAATTTGTAAAAATTCAGGTCTCTCACCTGTTTTACGGGCTCTACTTAGCCAATATGGGACGATTTAAAAAAGCAAATGTTTCAGTTAGTAGCTCATACAGTTCACTTACATTGTCATGTTCAAACCTAGAAAAACACATTTGAACCCACTTTCGAAAAAATCGTTGAATTTGTAAAAATTCAGTAGTCTCAACTTTTCCGTCCTCTTAACTTTGAAAATTTGGACGATTCTCAAAAAAGCAATGTTCAGTAGTAGCGCATCAGTTTACTTACTTTTGTCATGTGTCAAACCCAGACAACTCCGCAGCGCATCCAGTCTACTTACTTTGTCATTCACAAACCTAGAAAAACTATTTTGAACCACTTTTCGAGAAATCGTGAGTTCGAAAAAAAGTCAGTATTCTCACTTTTCCGGTGCTCTAACTTGCCAATATTGGGACACATAAAAAGCAATGTTTCAGTTAGTATGACGCCATCCAGTTTACTTACTTTTGTCATTCAACCCAGAAAACTCGTTTTGAACCCCAATTTCGAGACAATCGTGAATTTGTAAAAATTCAGTTCTCTCAACTTTTCCGTGCTCTAAACTTTGCCTAATATTGGGACAATTTAAAAAAGCAATGTTTCAGTTAGTAGCGCAGTCCAGTTTATTACATTTGTCATTCAAACCAGAAAACTCATTTTGAACCCACTTTTGAGAAAATCGTTTGAATTTGTTAAAAATTCAGTATCTCAACTTTTCCGCCGTACTCTAACTTTGCACCAATATTGGGACGATTTAAAAGAAAGCAATGTTTCAGTTAGTAGCGCATCCAGTTTACTTACTTTGTCATGTCAAACCAGAAAAACTCATTTTGAAACCCACTTTTCGAGAAAATCGTGAATTTGTAAAAATTCAATTTTCTAACTTTTCCGTGCTCTAAACTTTGCCAATATTGGGACGATTTAAAAAAGCAATTTTTAGTTAGTAGCTCATCAGTTTACTTACATTTGGTGATGTCAAACCTAAGGAAAACTCTTGTTGAACCACTTTCGAGGAAAATCGTGAATTTGTTAAAAATTCAGTATTCTTAACTTTTCCGGCTCTAACTTTGCTAAGTATGGGACGATTTTTAAAAAAGCAATGTTTAGTTAGTAGCTCATCAGTTACTTACTTTTGTCATTTCAAACCTAGAAAACCATTTTGAAAACCCACTTTTCGAGAAAATCGTGAATTTGTAACAAAATTCAGTTTCTCAACTTTCGTTGCTCTAACTTTGGCCAATATTGGCAACGATTAAAAAAAGCAATTGTTTCAGTTAGTAGCGCATCAGTGTACTTACTTTTGTCATTCAAACTAGGAAAACTCATTTTGAACCCACTTTTCGAGGAAACCGTGCAATTTGTAAAATTTCAGTTTTCTTCAACTTTTCCGTGCTCTAATTTTGCAAATATTGGGGACGATTTAAAAAAGCAATGTTTCAGTAGTAGCGATCCAGTTTACTTACTTTTGTCATTAAACCTAGAAAACTCATTTTGAACCACTTGTTCGAGAAAATCGTGATTTGTAAAAATCAGTATTTTCCCAACTTTTCCGTGCTCTAACTTTGAACAATATGGGACGATTACAAAAGCAATGTTTCGGTTAGTAGCTAATACAAAAGTCTCAGTTTAGTAGCTCATCAGGTTTTCTACATTTGTCATTCAAACCCCACGAAAACTCATTTTGAACCCACTTGTCGCGAAAATCGTGAATTTGGACAAAGTTCAGTTTTCTCAACTTTTCCGTCTGGACTCTAACTTTGCCAATATTGGCACGAATTTAAAAAGCAATGTTTCAGTTAGTAGCGCATCCAGTTTACTACTTTGTCATTCAAACCTAGAAAACTCATTTGAACCCACTTTTCGAGGAACACCGGTGAATTTGTAAAATTTCAGTTTTCTACCACTTTTTCGTGCTCAACTCAGCCAATATTGGGACGATTTAAAAATAAGCAATGTTTCCATAAGTAGCGCATCCAGTTTACTTACTTTTGTCATTCAAACCTATGGAAAATCATTTGAACCCACTTTTCGAGGAAAATGTGTGAATTTGTAAAAATTCAAGTTTGTCCAACTTTTCCGGCTCGAACTTTGGCCAATATTGGCACGATTTAAAAAAGCAACCTGTTTCAGTTAGTAGCGCATCCAGTTACGTACTTTGTATCAAACCTAGAAAACTCATTTTGACCCACTTTCGAGGAAACCGTCAATTGTTAAAATTTCAGTTTTCTCCAACTTTTCCGTAGTTTTACTCTATTTTTGCCAATATTGGGACGATTTAAAAAAGCAAGTTTCAGTTAAGTAGCGCATCCAGTTTACTGACTTTTGTCATTCAAACCTAAGAAAACTCAGTGTGAACCAATTTTCGAGCAAAATCGTGAATTTGTAAAAATCAGATTCCAAACTTTCGTGCTCTAACTTTGCCAATATTAGGCCGATGTAAAAAAGCCAATGTTTTTTCAGTTAGTAGCTCATCCAGTTACCTTACTTTTGTCATCAAATCCAGAAAACTCATTTTGAAACCCACTTTTCGAGAAAATCGGTGAATTGTAAAATTCAGTTTTTTCAACTTTTCCGTGCCTTCTAATTTTGCAATATTGGCACGATTTAAAAAAGCAATGTTTCAGTTAGTAGCGCATCCAGTTGACTTACTTTGTCATTCAAACCTAGAAAACTCATTTTGAACCCACTTTTCGAGAAAATCGTGAATTTTTAAAAATTCAGTTCTCTCACCTTTTCCGTGCTCTAACTTAGCCAATATTGGGACGATTTAAAAAAGCAATGTCTCAGTTAGTAGCGCATCCAGTTTACTTACCTGTTGTCAGCAAACCTAGAAAACTCATTTTGAACCCACTTTCGAAGAAAAACAGTGAATTTTTAAAATTATCAGTTTTCTCAAACTTTTCCTGTGCTCTAACTGTTGCCAAATTTTGGCACGATTTAAAAAAGCAATGTTTCAGTTAGTAGCGCATCCAGTTTACTTATTTTGTCATTCAAAACCACAAGAAAATCATTGAACCCACTTTTCGAGAAATCGTGAATTTGTAAAAATCAGTTTTCTTCAAAAGCTTTCCGTGCTCTAACTTTGCCAATATTGGGACGATTAAAAAAAGCAATGTTTCAGTTAGTAGCGCATCCAGTTTACTTACTTTTGTCATTCAAACCTAGAAAACTAATTTTGAACCCCCTTTCCTGAAATCATGAATTTGGAAAAATTCAGTTTTATCAACTTTGCCGTGCTCAACTTTGCCAATATTGCGGACGATTAAAAAAGCGAGTCTCAGTTAGTAGCGCAATCCAGCTTACTTACTTTTGTCATTCAAACCTAGAAAACTAATATTTTGCATTCCCCACTTTTCGAGAAATCGTGAATTTGTAAAAAATTCAGTATTCCAACTTTCCGTGCTCTAACTTGCACAATGTTGCGCACGCTTTAAAAAAGCATATGTTTCAGTTAGTAGCGCATCAGTTTACTTACTTTTGTCATTCAAAACCAGAAAACTCATTTTAAACCCACTTTTTCAGAAATCGTGAATTTGTAAAAATTCAGTTTTCTCAACTTTTCGTGCTCTAACTTCGAAAATATTGGACGTATTTAAAAAAGCAAAATGTTTCAGTACTTTGTCATTCAAACGCAGAAAACTCATTGTGCAACCCATTTTTCAAGAAAAATTCGTGAATTTGTACAAAATTTCAGTTTTCTCAAACTTTTCCGTGCATCAACTTTGCCAAATTGGACTACGATTTCAAAAAAGCATTTGTTTCAGTTAGTAGCGCATCCAGTTTACTTACTTTTGCATTCAAACCAAGAAAAACTCATTTTGTACGCCAATTTTCGAGAAAAATCGTGAAATTGTAAAAAGTCAGTTTTCTCAACTTTTCCGTGCTCTAACTTTGCCATATTGGGACGATTTACAATAAGCAAGTTGTGTACAGTTAGTAGCTCATACAGTTCACTTACATTGTGTCATTCAAACCTAGAAAAACTCATTTTGAACCACTTTTCGAAAAAAATCGTGATCACGCTAAAAATTCAGTAGTATTCTCAAACTTTTCCAGGATGCTCTAACTTTGAAAATATGGGACGATTAAAAAAGCAATGTTTCAGTATAGCGCATCGCAGTTACTTTACTTTTGTCATCCATAACCCAGAAAACTCATTTTGAAACCACTTTCGCAGAAATCGTGAATTTGTAAAAGTTCAGTTTTCTAAACTTTTCCGTGCTCGAACTTTGCCAATATTGGCACGATTTAAAAAAGCAATGTTTCATTAGTAGCGCATCCAGTTTACTTACTTTTGTCATCAAACCTTAGTAAAGAAAACTAATTTTGAACCCCCTTTCCTTGAAATCGTGAATTTGGAAAATTTCAGTTTATCAACTTTACCGTGCTCTAACTTTCGCCAATAGTGGGACGATTTAAAAAAAGCAATGCTCGTTCAGTAACTTAGTAGCGCATCCAGCTTTACTTACTTTTGTCATTCAACCTAGAAAACTCATTTTGAACCCCACTTTTCGATTGGAAAACCGTGCATTTGAAATTTCAGTTTCTCACTTTTCCCGTGCTCTAAACTTGCCAATATTGGCACGATTTAAAAAAAGCAGATGTTTCAGTTAGTTAGCGCATCCAGTTTACTACTTTGTCATTCAACCTCAGAAAACTCATTTTAACCCACTTTTCGAGAAAATCGTGTGAATTTGTAAAAATTCAGTTTTTTCAACTTTTCCCCGTGCCTCTAACTTAGCCAATATTTGGGACGATTTTAAAAAGAAATGTCTCAGTTAGTAGCGCAGACCCAGTGTACTTGATTTTGTCATTCCAAAACCTAGAAAACACTCATTTTGAACCCACTTTTCGAGGGAAACGTGAATTTGTAAAATTAAGTTTTCCTCACTCTTTCCGGTGCTCTAACTTTGCCAATATTGGGCACGATTTAAAAAAGCAATGTTTCAGTTAGTAGCGCATTCCAGTTTACTACTTTTGGTCATTCAAAACCCAGAAAACTCATTTGAACCCACTTTTCGAGAAAATCGTGAATTTGTAAAAGTTTATTTTTCTCAACTTTTCCGTGCTTAACTTTGCCAATATTGGCACGATTGTAAAAAAGCAATGTTTTCAGTTAGTAGCGCAAAGCAATGTTTTCAGTTAGGGAGCCATCCAGTTTACTTACTTTTGTCATTCAAACCCCGAAAACTCATTTTTAACCCCCTTTCCGAAAATCGTGAATTTGTAAAATTCAGTTTTCTCAACTTTTCCGTGCTCTAACTTTTAATATTGGAAAGATTTAAAAAGCCAAAGTTTTAGTTAGTAGCCATCCAGTTTTCTAAAATTTTTTCATTTAAACCCAGAAAAATTTTTTTTGAACCCACTTTTTGAGAAAATCGTGAATTTTTTAAAAATTCATTTTCAAATTTTCCGTGCTCTAACTTTGCCAATATGGACGATTTAAAAAAGCAAAGTTTTAGTTAGTAGCGATCAGTTTACTTACTTTTGTCATTCAAACCCAGAAAACTCATTTTGAACCACTTTTCGAAAAACGTGAATTTGTAAAAATTTTAGTTTTCTCCCCTTTTCCGTGCTCTAACTTTGCCAAAATTGGACGATTTAAAAAGCAATTTTCAGTTAGTAGGCATCCAGTTTTCTTACTTTGTATTCAAACCCAGAAACTCATTTTAACCCACTTTTCAAAAATCGTGAATTTGTAAAAATTCCAGTTTTTCTCAACTTTTCCGTGCTCTAACTTTGCCAATATTGGGACATTTAAAAAAGCAATGTTTCAGTTTGTAGCGAAACCAGTTTTTCTTACTTTTGTCATTCAAACCTAGAAAACTCATTTTGAACCCACTTTTCGAGAAACCCGTGAATTTGTAAAATTTCAGTATTCTCAACTTTTCCGTGCTCTAACTTTGAAATATTGGGACGATTTAAAAAAGCAATTTGTTTCCAGTTTTTCTTTTGTCATTCAAACCAGAAAACTCATTTTGAACCCACTTTTCAGAAAATCGTGAATTTGTAAAAATTCAGTTTTCTCAACTTTTTCCTGCTCTAACTTTGCCAATATTGGACGATTTAAAAAAACAAATTTTTTCAGTTAGAGCGCATCAAATTTTACTTACTTTTGGGCATTCAAACCCAGAAAACTCATTTTGAAACCCCCTTTTCGGAAAATCGTGAATTTGGAAAAGTTCAGTTTTCTCAACTTTTCCGTGCTCTAACTTTTCCAAAATTGGGACATTTTTAAAAAGCAATGTTTTAGTTTGCTCCAGTTTACTTACTTTTTTTTCATTCAAACCTAGAAAATCATTTTGAACCCACTTTTCGAAAAAACGTATTTTTAAAAATTTTAGTTTTCTAAATTTCCGGCTCTAACTTTGAATATTGGGGATTTAAAAAACAATGTTTCATTTAGCCATCAGTTTTCTTTTTTTGTCATTCAAAACCCCGAAAAATCATTTTTGAACCCCTTTTTTGAGAAAAATCGTGAAATTTTTAAAAAATTTAGTTTCTCAACTTTTCCGTGCTCTAACTTTGCCAAAATTGGACGATTTAAAAAGCAATGTTTCAGTTAGTAGCGCATCCATTTACTACTTTTGTCATTTAAACCCAGAAAACCATTTTGAACCCCTTTTTTGAGAAAACCCCTGAATTTGTAAAAAAACAGTTTTCTCAAATTTTCCCTGC
>JANFPS010000492.1:0-13664 GCA_024703675.1 Drosophila nebulosa
TTAAAAATTTTGGAAAAAAAAAACAATTTAAACCCCTTAAGTAGTCCTCCCCTTTACTTTATTTTGGGATTCCAAACCCAGAAAAACCCTTTAAACCCCCTTTTTTGGAAAATTTGGGGAATTTTTTAAAAATTACTTGTCTAGCGGACTTAAAATCGATCCCAAAAAATCCAAAATTTTCCCCCTTTTGGGGGAAATTGAAAAAGCAATGTACTTTTTTAGCTATCCAGTTTACTTTATTTGGGTTCCAACTAAAAAATCACTTTTAACCCATTTTTAGAGAACTCGTAGTCCCTCCTTTTTCTTTTTTTTGGCATTCAAACTAGAAACTCATTTTAAAACCCCCTTTTTGAGAAAAGTGAAATTTGTAAAAAAATTTCTACTAGCGGACTTAAATCATCCCGGGGAAAAACTCAAATTTGCCAATTTTTGGGGAAATTGGAAAAAGAATTTCTTTAAATAGCTCATCCAGTTTACTTTATTTGGCATTTAACCTAGAAAAAATCATTTAAAACCCCCTTTTTTAGAAAAAATTAATTTGTAAAATGACTAGTCTCGGATTAAGTCGATCCCCAAAAAAAACCAAATTTGCCCCCTTTTTTGGAAGATTGGAAAAAGCCAAAATGTAAAATCAGTTAGTTAGTCTTCCCTTTTATTTTATTTGGCATTTTAAACTAAAAAATATTTTAAAAACCCCCTTTTTTTAGAAAATCTGAATTTGTAAAAATTGATTTGTCTAGGGACTTTAAAATCGATCCCCAAAAAAAATCAAACCTTGCCAAAAATTGGGAAAAATTTTGGAAAAGCAATGTAATCAGTTAGTTTCTCATTTGTTTACTTTTAAATTTATTAAACCCCAGTAAAATCATTTTGAAAAACCCCTTTTTAAGAACAGTGAGTCCATCCCGTTTATTTTATTTGGCATTAAAACCCAGAAACTCATTTTAAACCCCTTTTTGAAAAAAGTGAATTTTAAAAAATTTACTAGCTAGCGGGCCCCAAATCGATCCCGAAAAAATCCAACCTTTGCCCATTTTGGGAAAATTGAAAAAAGCCCCTATTTTTAAGTGCTCATCCAGTTTTTCCTTTATTTTGGCATTCCCAACTAGAAACTCCCTTTAAACCCAAAACATTGGCCCTTTTTCTTTTAGGCTTAAAAAAAAAACCCAAAACCCCTTTTTTTTGGGGGGAATTTTTAAAAATGCTCATCCACGGTTACAGATTTAAATTTTGGCCTTGTTGCCAACTAAGAATAAACTCACATGTGACACCTAGCACTTTCATCTAAACTCGGTGGAAGAACAGTAACTACTCGTATGAGTTCACAGTCACCAACCGGGTGACTACTTTCTTATTTGGGCCGATTTTTCCCAAACCGTTAGGAAAAAAACCTCATTTGCTGGAAGTCAACGACCACCTTTTTTGATGCAGGCAGAAAATACGTACAGGTGGGATTATTTCGTTTAAAAAAAACACTTGGACCTAGTGTGCTCTTGTAGCGAGAACTATAGAAGGGATCGATCCACATCGAATGAAAAATCCTCAACTCTTTGCCGATTTTTGCGGAGAGAAGGAACCGTGCTAAGGATCTGCAAAAAAGCAATGTATCTTTGAAGTAGCTTATCTCAGTTATACTTATAATTATGGTCATTCCAAGACTAGACACGAAAGTCCTTTAGATAGTTATCACACACTTTGAGCCCTTTATATTGTCTTCAAACCTAGAAATAACCTCATTTGATTAGAATTTCCCACTTGTTTGGTGTCTCGTTCGTTGAAACATTACGTGAAATTTGTAAAAATTGAAATAGTTCTAGCGGACCTTTAAAGATACGATCCCAAAAAAATATTTGTTTTTTTCAACTTTTGCCCATTTGGGAAAATTGGAAAAAAATATAAAAGCCAATTATTAGTCTTTAATTAGCTCATTCCGGTTTAGCTTTCATGTGGCATTCCTCCAAACTAGGAAAAACTCACTTATTGAACACCCATTTCATGAGAACATCGTCGAACTAAGTCCTATCACAGTTTACTTTTAGTCTTGGCATTCAAACCTAGAGAGAAAAGGCTCATTTTGAACCCACTGTGATTGAGTGGAAAATCATGAATGCTGTAAGAATCATTGACGTAGTCTAGCGGATTGTAAGATCGATCCCGAAAAAAATTATTCCAACTTTGCCAAATTCGGGTTATGAAGATGGAACTAAAACAGCAATGTATCAGTTAGTTGCCTCATTCAATTTACTTGCATCTTGGCATTCAAACTAGAAAACGCTCACGTTTCGGGACAAGGGCCCGATCTTTCAGCAAGAACATCATAAAGTGAGTTTCCATCCATGTTTTACTGTATACTATTGAGCAATTACCAAACTAGAAAACTCATTTTAAACCCACTTTTGCAGGAAAATCGTTATTGAATTGTAAAAATTGACCTAGTCGTATGGACTATAAGATTGAATCCCCAAAAAAAATCTCTCTTTGCCAATTTTGGGAGGGGGAAATTGGAAAAAAATCAATATATCTTTTACGGAGCTCATCCAGTTTACTTTCATTTGGCCTATTCCAACCTAGTAGAAAACTAATTTTTTAAAACCCACTTTTTCTGAGAAAATAGTGAAGTTGTAAAAGATTGACTGAGTTAGCGGACTTAAGATCGAATTCCCGAACAAAATCTCAACTTTGACCGGAATTTTTTGGGAAGAGTTGCAAGAAAAAAGCAATTCTGTATATTCTTCTAAATCGGGAGCGGATCCAGATTACTTTCATTTGGCATTCCAAACTAGGAAAAAGTTCACTTTTGAACCACTTTAAATTTTGAGAGATACATGCGATGAGTCACATCCACGTTTACTTTATTGGCCTTCCAAACTAGGAAGAAAATCATTTTAAAACCCACGTTTTGATGTAAAAATCTGTGAATTGTAAAAAAAGTTGACGTGAGTCGTCTAGCGGACTTAAGGATGATTCCCGAAAAAACTCTTCAACTCTTGCACGAATTTTGGGAAGCGTGAAAGATTGGAAATGAAAGCAATATATTTTTAAGTAGCTCATCCAGTTACTTTTCAATTGTGGGCATTCCAACCTAGAAAAAACTCTTTTATCAACCCACTTTTTGAGAAAATAGTGAATTTGTAAAAATTGATCTAGGTCTAGCGGACCTTAAGATCGATCCCGACAAACAAAATCTTCAAACTTGAAGACCCAATCTTTGGGAAGATTGCAAAAAAACCAAGCCATGTATCTTCAAAGTAGTCCTGTATCAGATACTGATATACTACTTTAAGGCATTCCAACACTAGAAACAGTGCACTATTGAACCGCCCACTTTCAGAGAACATAAGTGAAGAAGTCCAATTCCTAGGCTCCGTCTCACTATTATTTAACATTGGCCAATCTCCCAAACTAAGAAAAACTCACTTCAAATACCCCCAATCTCATTTATTGATACCTAGAACGGAAAACTGAAGAGCCCCGGCGATCACCCCTGTGAAAAAATACTCATACTGCCATTACGCCCAATGTTTGGGAAGATGTGGCAAAAAAACAAGTGTAATGCTTTTAATGTAGCTTATCAGATAACTACCTTTTTCTCCAGTTATAGGAATTTACCCAAACTAGTAACAAAAGCCTAACTCTTGCAACCAACTTTCACAAAAGGACGACGACACGTGCAAAGTCCATATACCAGTTACATTGTATTTGGCAGATCCAAAACCTAGAAAATATGCATTCTCACGAAACCCACTTCTCGACTGATGCAACATCAAAAGTGGAAATTTGTACAAAAATTGACTAGACCCTAGCGGACTTACGATCGATACCTGAAAAAATCTCAACTTTGAACCGCATTTTGGCGGGAAGATTGACAAACAACGCCAAATGTATCTTTAAAGCTAGATTATCCGACGTAATTACTTTCTATTTGGGGGGAGACAGTTTCCAAACTAGAAAAAGTACCACTTTTATAACCCACTTCTCATGCAGAACATCGTCGATGTCCCTCCATGTTTACTTTTATTTGGCATTCTTTAATACCTAGAAAACGCATTTTTCAGGAACCCACTTTAAATTCAGAGAAAATTAGGCTGAACTATTACCCGAAAAACATACTAGGCTAGCGGACTTAAGATCGATCCCGGAAAAAAGCTCACAACTTTGCCAATTTTTGGGAAAGATTGCAAAAAAGCAAGTATATTCTCTCAAGTAGCTGATTATCAAGATTAGCAGTTATTTAGCATTCCAAACTAGGAAAGTCACTGTCTCTGTAGAACCCCACTTGAATCATTCACCATAATGGGAAGAACAATCAATGAGCAAGTCCCATCCGACGTTTATACTTATTACCTAAATTTTTGGCACATTTACCAGAACCAAAACTCAAAGCAAAGAAATAGCAGCCAGACTTTAAAAGAGACCCCACTCTTCATGAGGATCATGCCGCCATAACCTATATACGAAAACTACACATTATTTAAGACTCACACACAACGATCCCGAAAAAATCGCACTTTTGACCATTTTTGGGAAGTCTGCAAAAAAACCCAATGTATATTTAAGCAGTTAGCTTTATTCCAGCCATTACTTTTCATTTGGCATTCAAATAGATAGTTACACCTAGATCTATTGAAGGGACCCACTTTCAGAGAACATCGGAGTCCATCAAGTTTACTTTTATTGGCATTCAAAACCTCAGAAAACTCATTTTGAACCCACTTTTTGAGGAAAATAGTTAAGGTGAATTTGTTAAAAAAAATTTGATCTAGTCATAGCGGACTTTAAGACGATCCCGGAAAAAATGCTAATTTTTGCCCATTTGGGAAGGATTCAAAAAGCAATTGTATCTTCAAGTAGCTTATCCAGATTACGTTCATTTGGCATCTTCCTCACTTTTGAACCCACTTTCAGAGGACACATCATGAGTACCATCCAGTTTACTTTCATTGGCATTACAAACTAGAAAAAGTCATCTTTGAACCCACTTTATCACCGCAGAACATCCCGAATACGCACAGTCCATCCAGTTTACTTTAATTTGGCTATTCCAAACTACGGAAAAACCTTATTTTAAAACCCACTTTTTGAGGTAAGGGGAAAAATCTTGAATATTGTAACAATAATTGACTAGTCTAGCGGACTAAGGATCTCGATCCCGAAAAAAATGCTCAACATTGCCCATTTGAGGAAGATGCAAAAAAACAATGTAATCTTTAAGTAGGCTTATCCAGAGTACTTTCATTTGGCATTCCCAAAACTAGAAAAGGTCATCTTTGAACCCACTTTCAAGGATGAGAAACATTCGTTCGAGTCCATCCAGTTTACTTTATATTTGGCATTCAAACCTAGAACGAAAACTCATTGTGATACCCACTTTTTGAGAAAATCCTCAGAATTTTGTAAAATATTGATAGCTCTAGCGGATATTTAAGATCCGATCCCCGACTAAAATCTTTCAAACGTGCCAATTTCGGAAGATTCGGAAAAAAAGCAATGTCAAGATACCGTAGTCCTTGCTCATTTCAGGTTTACTTTGCATTTTGGCATTCCAACTATTAGTAAAAACTCACTTTGAAACCCCACTTTCAGAGAACATCGGTGAGTCGCATCCCAGTTTAACTTTTATTTGGCCATTCCACAACACTAGAAAACTCATTTTAACCCAACTTTTTGAGGGAAAATCGTGAATTTGTAAAAATTGTGACTAGTCTAGCCGGAGACTTAAGATCGATCCCGAAAAAAATATCAACTTTGCCAATTTTGGGAAATGGGAAAAAAGCAATATTCTTTAAGTAGGCTCATCCAGTTTACCTTTCATTGGCATTCCAACCTAGAAAAACTTATTTAACTCATACCTTTTTGAGAAATATGTGAATTTGTTAAAAAATTGGACTAGGTCTAGCGGACTTAAGATCGATCCGAAAAAATCTCAACTGTGCCCATTTGGGAAGATGCAAAAAGCAAGGTAGTATTTTTAAGTAGTCACCCAGTGTTTACCTTATAATTTGGCATTCCACCTAGAAAAATCACCTTTGAACCCACTTTCAGAGAACAATCGTGAGTCCATCAAGTTATATCTTTTATTTTGGCATTTCAAACCTAGGAAAACGCATTTTAAACCCCACTTTTGAGAAGAAAATTGAGAATTTGAAAAACATACTAAGTCTAGCGGATTTTAAGATCGATCCCGAAAAAAAATCTCAACTTTGCCCAATTTTGGGAAGATGGCAAAAAAGCAAAGTACCTTTAAGTAGCTCATCCAGTTTACTTTCATTTGGCATTCCAAACCAGGAAATTCACTTTGAACCCACTTTCAGAGAACATCGTGAGTCCATCCAGTTTACTTTTATTTGGCATTCAAACCTAGAAAACTCACTTTGAACCCACTTTTTGAGAAAATCGTGAATTTGTAAAAATTGACTAGCCTAGCGGACTTAAGATCGATCCCGACAAAATCTCAACTTTGCCAACTTTGGGAAGATTGGAAAATGCAATGTATTTTTAAGTAGCTCATCCAGTTTACTTTTATTTGGCAATCAAACCTAGAAAACTAATTTTGTAAAAATTGACTAGCCCTAGCGGACTTTAATGATCGATCCCGAAAATCATTCAACTTTGCCAATTTGGGAAGATTGGAAAAAAAAAACACAACCAATATTAGTTAGTAGCTCATACAGTTTACCTACAATTTGGCATTCAATCCTAGAAAATTCACTTTTGTAACCCAATTTCAGAGAACATCGTGAACTTTTAAAAATTGACTAGTCCAGTAAACTTAAGATCGATCTCGACAAAATCTCATCTTTGCCAATTTTGGGAAGATTTGAAGAAGCAATGTATCAGTAAGTAGCTCATCCTGTTTACTTGCATTGGCATCAAACTAGTAAACCTAATTTTGGAACCACTTTTTGAGAACTTCGTGAATTTGTAAACATTGACTAGTCCAGCGGACTTAAGATCGGAAGATTGGAAAAAGCAATGTATCAGTTAGTAACTCATTTCAGGTTTTCGTGTTATTTGGATTCCACCTAGAAATACTCACTTTGAAACCCACTTTCAGAGCGAGGAAGCATCGTGAGTCCATCCAGTTTACTTTTATTTGGCATTTAAAACCTAGAAAACTCATTGTGAACCCACTTTGAGAAAAGAAAATCGTGAATTTGACAAATAATGGTTACTAGTTCCAGCGGACTTAAGATCGATCCCGACAAAATCTCAACTTTGCCAATTTTGGGGAGAAAATTGAAAAAAAAAAGAATATATCTTTAAGTAGCCTCAGTCAGTTTACTTTCATTTGGCATTCCAACCTAGAAAATCATGTGAACCCATTTTTGAGAAAAATCATGACTTTGCAAAAATTTGACAAGTCCAAGCGGATCTTAAGGGTCGATCCCCAGACAAATTTCAACTTTGCCAATTTTGGGAAAATTGGAAAAAGCAATATATCTTTAAGTAGCTTATCCAGTTTACTTTCATTTGGCATTCCAACCTAGAAAAACTGATTTAACCCATTTTGGAGGAAAATGTGAATTTGATAAACATTATAGTCTAGCGGGGGAAAACTTAAGATCGATCCCGAAAAAATTCAACTTTGCCCCAATTTTGGGAGGAAGAAGATTGCAAAAAGCCAATGATCTTTAAGTCGACTTATCCAGATTGACGTTATTTGGCATTCCAAAACTAGAAAAGGCACTTTGAACCCACTTTCAGAGAACATCCGTTGAGTCCACCAGTTATTTTTATTTGCATTCAAAACTAGAAAATCATTGTTTAAACCCACTTTTTTGAGGAAATCGTGAATTTTGTAATAAGATGACAGTAGCGGCTTAAGATCGATCCCGAAAAAAACCTCAACTTTCGCCAATTTGGGGAAATGGAAAAAAAACAATATATCTTTAAATTAGCTTCAATCCAGTTTACTTTCATTTGGCATTCCAACTAGATAAACTCATTTTACACCCAAACTTTTGAGAAAATAGTGAATTTGTAAAATTTACTAGTCTAGAGACTTAAGCTCGATCCCGAAAAAAAATCTCAACTTTGCCAATTTTTGGGAAGATTGCAAAAGCAAGTATCTTTAAGTAAGCTCGTATCCAGATTACGTTCTCATTGGCATTCAAATAGAAAAGTCACTTTGAATCCCACTTTCAGAGAACATCATCGAGTCCATCCAGTTTTACTTTTATTTTGGCATTCCAAACTAGAAAGAAAAACTCATTTTAAACCCACTTTTGAGGAAAATCGTGAACTTTGTAAAAAAAATGACTAGTTCTAGCAGGACTTAAGATACCGATCCCGACAAATCCAACTGTGCCAATTTCGGGAAGCCCTTGGAAAAAGCAATGTATCAGTTAGTTGCTCATTCAGTTTACTTTCATTGTGGGGCATTTCAAACCGTAGTAAAAATCATTTTGAAAACCACTTCAGAGAAACATCGGAGTCCAATCCAGGTTTACTTTTATTTGGCATTCCACAACTAGAAAACCATTTTAAAACCCACTTTTGAGAAAATTGTGAATTATGTAAAAATTGACTAGTCAGCTTAAGCAGACCCTAGGACTTTAAGATCGTCCCGAAAAAATGTCAACATTGCCAATTTTTGCGGAAAAATTGGAAAAAAAAAAAATATATATTTAAAGTAGGCTATCCAGTTTACTTTCATTTGGCATGTCCAACCTAGGAAAAACTCATTTTTTAAAAACCCACTTTGAGAAATAGTGAATTTGTAAAAATTGACTAGTCTAGCGGACTTAAGATCGATCCCGAAAAAATCTCAACTTTGCCCATTTTGGGAAGATTGCAAGAAGCAATGTATCTTTAAGTAGCTTATCCAGATTACTTTCATTTGGCATTCCAAACTAGAAAAGTCACTTTGAACCCACTTTCAGAGAACATCATGAGTCCATCCAGTTTACTTTTATTTGGCATTCCAAACTAGAAAACTCATTTTAAACCCACTTTTTGAGAAAATCGTGAATTTGTAAAAATTGACTAGTCTAGCGGACTTAAAATCGATCCCGACAAAATCTCAACTTTGCCAATTTCGGGAAGATTGGAAAAAGCAATGTATCAGTTAGTTGCTCATTCAGTTTACTTTCATTTGGCATTCAAACCTAGTAAACTCATTTTGAAACCACTTTCAGAGAACATCGTGAGTCCATCCAGTTTACTTTTTTTTGGCATTCAAACCTAGAAAACGCATTTTAAACCCACTTTTTGAGAAAATAGTGAATTTGTAAAAATTGACTAGTCTAGCGGACTTAAGATCGATCCCGAAAAAATCTCAACTTTGCAAATTTTGGGAAAATTGGAAAAAGCAATATATCGTTAAGTAGCTCATCCAGTTTACTTTCATTTGGCATTCCAAACTAGAAAACTCACTTTTAACCCCTTCAGAGAAAATCGTGGCCATCCAGTTTACTTTTTTTTTGGGATTCAAACTTAAAAAAACTTTTGAAAAACCCCCTTTTTGGGGAAAAAATTAATTGAAAAAAATTGTAGCCCACGGGGCTTAAGATCGATCCCGAAAAAAAACTCAACTTTGCCAATTTTTTTAAAATTGGAAAAGCAATGTATCAAAAGTGCTCCTTCCCCCTTTACTTTCATTTTTTATTCCCAAAAACTAGAAAAAACCATTGTGAACCCAAATTTTTTGGAAAAAAAAACTCATTTAAAATTTTTTAAAAAATTTTTTAAAAAAATAGCCCAGCGGACTTAAGATCGATCCCGAAAAAATCTCAACCCTTTCCCCAAATTTTTGGGGAAAAATTTGGGAAAAAAAAATTATACTTTAAGTACTCATCCCGTTTTTTCTTTATTTGGCATCCAAACCCAAAAAAACCTTTACTTTTAAAACCCCCTTTCAGAGAAAAATCGTGATCCAAACCAGTTTACTTTTATTTGGCCCTTTAACCCAAAAAAAATCCCTTTTAAACCCCCCTTTTTTAAAAAATGAAATTTTTAAAAAAAAAACTACCTACGGACTTAAGATCGATCCCGAAAAAATCTCAAATTTGCCCCAATTTTGGGAAGATTGGAAAAGAATGTACAATTGTTGCTCATTCAGTTTTCTTTCCCTTTGGCATTTCAAAACCTTTTTAAAACTTTCCCCTGTGAACCCAAATTTTTTGGAAAGGGAAAATCAAAAATTTTTTTAAAAAAAAAATTGGGTAGTCTACGGACTTAAGACGATCCCCAAAAAATCCAACCTTTTCCAAAATTTTTGGGAAAAAATTTGGGAAAAAACAATATTTTCAATGCTCATCCGTTTCCCTTTTTTTTGGGTTTTAAAACCCAGAAAAATCACTTTTAAAACCCCTTTTAGAGAAATCGGGAGTTTATCCCGTTTACTTTTTTTTTGGCATTCAAACCTAAAAAATGCATTTTAAACCCACTTTTTTAGAAAAAAAAAGAATTTGAAAAAAATTTACTAGCCTAGCGGACCCTTTAAAATCGTTCCCCAAAAAAACTCAACTTTGCCAAAAAAAAGGTTTTTTGGGAAGGAATTTTGGAAAAGAAAAAATTCCCCCTTTAGTTGGTCCCTTCCCGTTTTCTTTATTTGGCATTCAAACCTAGAAAACTCTTTTAAAACCCCCTTTTTTAGAAAAAATTTTAATTTGTAAAAAAAGGGCTGTCTAGCGGACTTAAGACGATCCCCCCAAAAAATCCAACCTTTTCCCAAAAATTTGGGGAAAAATTTGGAAAAAACAATATACTTTAAGTAGCTCATCCCGTTTACTTTAAATTTTGGGTTCCAAAAAAAGAAAACTCACTTTTAACCCTTTCAGAGAAAAATCGGGATTCCCTCCGTTTACTTTTTTTTGGCTTCAAACCTAAAAAACTCTTTTTAAAACCCCCTTTTTGGAAAAAACTGAATTTTTTAAAAAAATTTTCTTTGGCCCAAGGGGGAATTTAAAATCGATCCCGAAAAAATTCAACTTTGGGAAAATTTTTTGGGGAAAAATTTGGAAAAACAAATTTGTATTCCCAATTTATTTGGGGTACCAAATTAAAATTTTTCCTTTTCCCCCCTTTGGCATTTCCCTAAAACCTTTTTTTGGAAAAAAAAACTCCTTTTAACCCCCCTTTTTTATAAAATCTGAAATTTTTTAAAAAATTTACAGTCTAGCGGATTAAAAATCGATCCCGAAAAAATCTCAACCCTTGGGAAAATTTTTGGGAAAAATTGGGAAAAAACAATATATCTTTTAAATAGCTCACCAGTTCTTTCATTTGGGAAACCAAAACCCAGAAAACTCACTTTTAAACCCACTTTTTAGAGAACCCTCGTGGGGTTTCCCCCCAGTTTTTTCTTTTATTTGGCTTCAAAAATTTAAAAAAAAATTTTAAACCATTTTTGAAAAAAATGAAATTTTTTAAAAAAATTTTTTAGCCCGAGGACTTTAAAATCGATCCCCCAAAAAATCTCAACTTTTCCCAAATTTTTGGGGAAAATTTGGGAAAAAACAATGTAAACAATTTGTTGCTCATTCCCGTTTACTTTAAATTTGGGATTTAAAACCCAAAAACTCATTGTGAACCCCCCCCCCCCCCCTTTTTTAGAAAAGAAAAAAATCCCAGGGGTTTGTAAAAAAATTTTAACAAAATTAAAAACGGGGCCTTAAGATTTGGGGTTTCCCGAAAAAAAATTTTAAAACCTTTTTAAAAAAATTTTGGGGAAAAATTGGGAAAAAAGCCCAATTTAATTAAAAAAATTTAAATTTTTGGGGTTTATTTAAATTTTTCTTCCAAATTTGGGATTCCAAAACCCGAAAAAAAATTTGAACCCCCTTTCAGAAACATCGTGAGTTTTTTCCAGTTTTTCTTTTTTTTTGGCATTCCAAAACCAAAAAAATCATTTTAAAACCCCCTTTTTTTGGGAAAAAAAAAGAATTTGAAAAAAATTACTAGCCCTAGCGGGGCTTAAGATGATCCCCAAAAAAACCCCAAATTTGCCAATTTTGGGAAAAATTTGGAAAAAACAATGTATCAATTAGTGGCTCATTCCCGGGGGCCCTTTTTTTTTTGGGATTTAAAAACCCAGAAAAATCCCTTTTTGAAAACCCCCTTTTTTTAGAAAAACATGGGAAATTTTAAAAAATTAATAGTCCCAGCGGGCTTTAAGGGTGGGTCCCGAAAAAAAACCAAATTTTCCAAAATTTGGGGAAAATTTTGGAAAAAAAGGGAATTTTAGTTTAAATTTTTTATTCCCTTTTTCTTTTTTTTGGCATTCAACCCAAAAAACTCATTTTAACCCCTTTCAGAAACACGTGGTCCATCCGTTTACTTTTTTTTTCCCTTTTAAACCCAAAAAAATCATTTTAAAACCCCCTTTTGAGAAAAAATTTAATTTGAAAAAATTTTTTTAGCCCCGCGGACCCTTAAAAGGGTCCCGAAAAAATCTCAAATTTTCCAATTTTGGGAAGGGTTGGAAAAAGCAATTTTTTCAAATTTGTAATTTATTTTATTTTACTTTTTTTTGGATTAAACCTAGAAAAATTTATTGTGAACCCACCTTTTTTAGAAAATTTAGAATTTTAAAAAAAGACTAGTTAGGGGGACTTAAAATTTTGAAACCCGAAAAAACTCAACTTTTCCAAATTTTTGGGAAAATTGGAAAAGCAATTTTAAGGGAGCTCATCCAAATTACTTTCATTTTTGGGATTCCCAAACCCAGAAAACTCATTTTAACCCCCTTTCAGAGAAAAAAATTTTGGAGTCCATTTTCCAGTTTACTTTATTTGCATTCAAACCTAAAAACTCATTTTTAACCCACTTTTTTTTAAAAAATTTTAATTTTTTAAAAATTACTAGCAGCGGACTTAAATCGACCCGAAAAAATCTCACTTTGCCAAATTTGGGAAATTGGAAAAAAATTTTTGTGCTCATCAGTTTACTTTTTATTTTCTTCAAACTAAAAAATCATTTAACCCCCAAAAAATTGGGTTTTTTTAGGAAAAAAAAACCATTTTAATTTTTTAAAAAATTTTTAAAAAATTTAAAACCCTAGGAAAACATCCCGAAAAAAATCCAAATTTGCCCCTTTTGGGGAAAAATTGAAAAAGCAATTATTTTAATAGCTCATCCCGTTTACTTTTATTTGGCATTCCAAACCCAGAAACTCACTTTAACCCCCTTAGGACACGTGAGTCCCCATCCCGTTTACTTTTATTTGGAATTCCAAACCTAAAAAAAAAACTATTTTAACCCACTTTTTAGAAAAAATTTAATTTTTTAAAATTACTAGCTAGCGGACTTAAGACGACCCGAAAAAAAACTCAAAACTTGCCAAATTTTAAAACAAAATTTTAAAATCCCCTTTTTAAAAAAAAATTTTTTGCCTACATTAAATCAGTTTAACTTTTCCAAATTTGGGGAAAATTAAAAACTTAGATAGCCTCCATTTTTTTGGTTAAAAAAATTTTAACCCCTTTTTGAGAAAATCTGAATTTGTAAAAATTTATGTCTAGCGGATTAAGATCGATCCCCAAAAATCTCAAATTGCAATTTTGGAAATTGGAAAAGCAATTATTTAAATTTATCCGTTTACTTTTTTTTGGCATTCAACCTAGAAAATCATTTGAACCCCTTTTTGAGAAAACATTTTGAAAAAACATCCAGCACTTTAAATTTTCCCCAAAAAAACTCAATTTTTCCCAAATTTTTAAAAA
>JANFPS010000493.1:0-13614 GCA_024703675.1 Drosophila nebulosa
AAAGTTTTTCCCCCCATGGTCACTCGCGCGACCTGAAATGCGCCCTTTTTGGAACGTAAAAAATTTTTTTTTAAAACATTATATATTTCACCCCAATTAACCCGACACGCCCTTCCTTTTTATTAAAAATTTTTTTGGAAAAGTCATAACGGGTGCATTTATGAGTTTATCTACATTCAAAAGCGCTGATTTAGAAATCTTTATTCCAGATATCACCCAGTGTTTTTTGTGGTAGGGACTTCTGCAACAGGTTGGGGTCTTTCGTTTCTCATTTCCCCAGTGGATCCGAAATTTTCCAGCTTACATTTTGAAGATGAAAAATTTTTCACAACCCGTTCCCAAAATTCTCGCTCAACCGTTAAAAAAGGGTTTTTAAATTTTTGTAAGAGATGGTTTAGGTTTTCGACTTTGGGAAACTGTGATTTTACGGGAGACCCAAAGGCAATTAACAAAATTTTACCCTTTTCGCCCAAAAGAGATTTGTTATGCAGAGACTGGAAAAGATGTTAAATTGGTAGTTATAAAAGAACCCCATATTGGCTTGGTTTCCCCTGTGCCCTGTTAGTCAAACCCGGGTAAGTCCTTTTTGTTTTATTCTCGAAAAATTAAATGGGGTTACGGAAAAAACCAATCCCATTCCGAATTAAAAGGGCTTTTAAAGTAGATTTCCCCCCGGTGCCTGTATTTCCAAGATTATCCGGGTCCTTTTGGAAAATTTGGGTTTTTAGGGGACCTCTAAAGCTAAAAAAACTTTCACATTTTCCACAGGTTTCCGGTACTAATTTAAGGATTTTTTTGGGTTTGTGCCCCCAAATGCCCCAAAGTTTTTCCCAAATCATTTAAAACGCAGGCTATTATCTGGGGAACCTTTTAGTTTTTCAAAACCTTTTTGAAAACCCTCGCTCCCTCAAGGAGGTACCCAAACCCTTTTGAACAAGCGGCCCTACTATTAGTAAAAAAGGTCTTTTTTTTTTACGAAAGGTAGATTTTAGGTACATTGGTGGAAAGGCACGTTAAATCACCCGGAAAAAAGTTCGAGCAATATCCGTTTTTCCCCATCCCCAAAAAACCAAAAGGGAGCTCAAACGCTTTTTAGGAATGACTTTTGGTACCGAGGTTTTCTTTCTCATCTAAACCATCACGGAATTACTGCGTCGTAAAACTTTCACGGCTTTCAGGCGTTTGAAAACCTCAAGTCGAAACTTTGCACTGCCCCATTTTTAGCACACCCAGACTATAAAAAACATCGCATACATATCCAAAAAACTTAAGCCCAAACTTAAAGGAGCTCGAATGCCTCGCCGTAGTACTGGCCATTAAAAGATTTCGTATGTATATCGAAGAACTTGCATTTAAAATTGTAACCGATCACGCCTGTTCGCGTTGGTAAATAAACCAAAAAGAACTATGCGGTCTGATTGATTAAACTCCAGGGATTTAATTTCCAAACCTGAAATCGCCTCTCCAGACGATCAGCCATGAAAACTGCTGCGTGTAAGAGTAATTACGGCAGCCCACAACCCTCCCAATTCGTCCCATTGTAGCAAAGCAAAATGTTTAGAGCGCATTTGTAGTCGATTTTTCTGGCCACGAATGGTTGTGGACGTTCGAAAGTATATTAAATCACAATGTCGAACCTGCAAGTACGCGACGGGGCTCTAAACCCCCAAATGGAAATCAACCGTTAGCGAAAGGCCCTTTAAAAGATTATATCTCGATTTTATTGGTCCCTTTCTCGCACCAAAAATGGTAACATGGGAAATTTTTATTATCCTGGACCACTTTAGAAAATTCACTTTCAAAAACCCCGTAGGGAAATTTAATTTAAAATAATTACGACTATTTAAGGAATGTCTTTGTTGTTTGGAGTGCCACAAATCGTAGTCAGTGATAATGGCACACAGTTTAAAAGCCAGTACTTTGCAACCTTTTTAAGCCGTTACGGAGTGCAGCACATGCTCACAGCTGCAAATTCTTCTCTGGCCAATGCCGCCGAACGTGTAAATCGTTCGATTAATGCAGTGTTACGATCCTATATTCGTTCAGATCAACGTCAATGGGATAGTTTTCTCAGCAGCGTAAACAGTGCCTTTCGAAATCATATCACACCAGTCGATAGGTGTCTCACCATATGTGGCAGTGTTTGGTCGGAACATGATAAAGCATGGTGACGACTACAAAGACCTTGCAAAATTGAACTGAACGAAGCAACAGTCCAGTTAAACAGGCTCGACGACTTCACACGCCTTCGTGCTGAATGCAAAAACACTTTGGGTAAGCATATTACACAATTTAAACTGCCTATACTTGCGCAGTAAAATACGCAACTTTGGGCCCAAACACACTAAAAAAAATTTTAAGCTTAGCCCCTCACCAAGTTTTAATGCTAAATTTTGCCGCAAAAGGAGTTAAGTCAAGGTAAACAAACTCGGAAACCATTTATATTTACTAAAGGACCCTTCAGGTAAAGAACTAGAACTTATCCTTGACCCCTTGACAATAGGCAGATAAAAACTTAGCCCTTGCCTTAAAAAGATAAGCTTAGCCTTGCTTAAAAGCAATACATACCCTTGCTTTAAAAAGCTGAAAACTTAGCTTTTCCCCCCTCTTTTCGGTTTGGGACTTTTAATAGAATTCATCGAAAGTCTTATACTAAAACCTCAAGATCAGGGGAGTTAGAAGGTAGGATAATTAAATTGGTCTAATCGTCCCTAAACTCAAAAGAAGAAGGAAAAACCCCAAAAACACAAAAACAGTGTAATGGAACCCCTTTAAAACCACATGGTTTTAAAAACCCCCCCCACCCCTCCGGCTCCCCCCCCTTCATCTATTGGATACTATCGGGGACGGAATCTCCTGCCGCTATACGGTCGAAAAATCACGCTACCCGATATTTTTTTTTCGGGAGACACATCGGTCAGATCGCCCGTCAAGGAATCCCCACCCAATGGTCATGGAGGGAAAAAAAGGGAAATTACAACACGTTATGGGCCCAGTCCAAAAATTTCCGTCCCAAAAGGGAAATTTCCCTACGCTGACAAAAGCGGCTGAAATTAAATTGACTATAATCCCTTTTTGTGACCACGGCAAAAGCCATAGACATCAATTAGGGGTTTTTTTTAATTAAGTCATAAATAAATTTATTTATAATTACCGCCTTTGCCCAATTTAAATCCATGTAAAAATCTCATCTTGTTCTTTCTTTTTAAAATTTAACCTTATTCTAACTTATCAAAGCATCGCATATTTTTATTTTTGCATTATCTTTAGGATGCGAATTCCTAATTGTATTTTGAAATACATATATGTAATTGTTTTAAATTATAAAAAAATTAACTAGTTTATTTGAGCACCTCATAAAAAAAAAAAACGTTTTTAACTTAGAAACCCTGGGTGAAACAAAAATTTGGGAACCTTTTATTTTTTTCCCAAGGATGTAACAAATACTTTATCATTGATTAATTATCGAGGCATCGACCTACATCTAAATTTTAGTTGCATTATCATTAGAATTCGAAATCCTGTTTTATTTCCTTCCGTAAGTGGCGTTGGCCAATATTAAGTTGAATTTTGAAATATATGTATATACAATTGTAATAAAATATGAAATAATTAACTAGTTTATTTGGAACTGATTATGATTTTGGGCATTAGAATGGGGAAAACCCCGTTTTCCCGGTTTTTAAAAGGCAGGGCGGGGAAAGAGAAAACCAAAATGTCCTTCAAAAACGCCATATCCTCTGCTTAAAAAATTCCTTTCCCGGGTAGTCCTATTTTTCCCATCTCTGTCTTCGGTTTTTTTTGTGAAACCATGTTTGGGAGAGTAAAAGAAACCACCCATTTTCCCTAGCTCACCGACCCGTGTTAGCAAGACAGAGGTGCTCTCCGATACCCCCGGTTTTTGGGTTTCACCGTCACCGTGCGCACGACTACCGTTAGGGCCCGAGAAAACTGCTATCAAAAACCCGTCCCAAAAGTCCCACGTGCCAAAACCCGAGGCTCCGACTAATTTTCAAAATTCCAACCCCAAAGACATCTACCATCAAAAACCCCCCGGAATACTTCCACAACGTTTTTTTTTACCGGTCCAACCAAAAACCCTTTGTGCAAACAAAAAAATGAGGTTCTTTTTAATAAAAACTACCGCCATTCCACACTGGGAATGGGTTTGGGGGACCAGGGGAACAGTATTTCGCATGCCAAATTTCCTCCGTATCCGTCCGACAAAATCATCCCCCCGGTATACCACGATCAAAAGGGCATACCATTTTATACCATGCCCTGTCGTGAAAAATACCAGCAGTACACTCACTCAGTATTACTGAGTGCGTTTCATCAGACTTAAATTCCAAAAGCAAAAGAGGACCCCGACCGCTGCAAATGCTTTTTCAGTAACCCAGGTCGAGGACACTAAAATTTTTTAATTTTAAGCCGTTTTTTCTTTGCCCCCTTCAAAATTCGTGGAAAGAAGAAAACCCGCCTCCAATTTTTTTAATTGACACCGGGTCTAAAAAAAATTACTTTAAACCCAAAGCATACCCCAAAAACATGAAACCCGGAACCCCGGGAAAAGGCGTGGGGAAATACCCCAAAACCCCATGCCCACGTAGGTTTATTCAATCAGCCAAAAACTCCAATTAAATTTTTCCTATTGCCGTTTTTTAAAACCTTTCCCCAAGCATGAAAGGAAATTTATTCTTTAAAAAAGAATTAAATGCTGTAATTATTTTGGGAAAAAAGATTTACTGTACTTTTTAATTCCCCCCCTTTTGCCCCGAGGAATCAAATGGAAACCACAGGTCAATGTTTAAAATTTTTCCCGAGGTTTTACACAAGCCCGGAAAACAGGTCTGCGAGCACTTCGGGGAAAATTCAAAAACCCTTTCGGGGAAACCCAAAAAAAAAATTGCCCTTTTTACTACAAATGCCCAAAGGGAAATCCAAACGACATCGATAGCCCGGGGCCCCACCGTTTGCCTATCCTTATCCCCTTTTTAAAAAAGCGGTATTGGAAAAAGCCCTGTATGGATTGTACAAAAAAGAGCATAGCCTGGAGAAAAGAAAAAATAGGGTAGCCCTCAAATAGAGGGGGAAAAGGATATCCTACCCCAAAAGAAAATCGGGGAAATAATTGCTCTTTGGGGCAATAAATAAAAAATTTCTCTGCCCTTTTTAAAAAATAAATTTTTCCCCGGGTTCCCTTTTTAAAAAATCTGATATCGAAAACTCATTCCACTCTAAACGGGGGGAAAAATATGAATTTACACGTCCCCCTTTTTGGAATAAAAAATTTTCCCCTTCCCTTTTTTCCAAAAAGCTCTGGATGAATCCTTAGAGATCATATGGGGAAATATTTTTAAGTCTATATAAGACGACAAAAAAAATTTTTAGTAAACAAAAGAGGACCATCTTCAACCCTAGCTAGTTTTTTTTTCCACTCTGTAAAGGCAAATATAAAATTTCCCAAATGGGAAATGCGATTTTTTTAGGCAAAGCGTAAAATTTTTTGGAAAAAAAGTGATCTCTAGAGAGGGGATTGAAAACTAACCCTAAAAAGGTACAGGCTTTAAAAACTTTCAAATTTCCCAAAAACATTGAAAAATTTAGGGGGTTTTATTCTTGGTGCCCAACTATTAAACGTAAATTTTGTGAAGCCTTCGCAAAATTTTCAAAAACCCCCAAAACCCCCTGCTTCGTGGTGAGTTTGGAAGATCAAACAAGACCAGCTCAACAAAGTCGAGATAATTTGTTCGGGAGATGAACTTGAAAATCCTTTAAAACAATAAAAGAACCTTTCCCCCATGATGTAACTTTTTTTCGTTTTCCCGACTTTACTTTGGTTATTGACAACAGGGCGCTTCTAATAAAGGCCCCTTGGAGGATTAAAAACAAAAAGGGAAAACCATTACATTATCTTTCGTACGCTCACGCAAACGAACCAAAAAAACTACAGGAAATTAAGAAATTTTACCTCTATGGCCCGTCCCCAAAAATGATACCCCCCGTCATCAACCCCTTACTTTTGCCCTTAGCACAAAAAATCATAACGGGAAACTAAAAGATGGAAAAGTTAAACCTTTAGGATACGATATCAGTTAAATAAAATCCGGATGTTCAAATAATGGGACAGTGCGTTGTCAGCATTCCAACATATATCCTACGGGGCACAGTGACCCAAAGCTCTGGTCATGAACTCATTTCAACCCTCGAAATTTTCCCATCAAAATTTTCAAAAACCAAATTCTTTTTTCATAGACCCCTACACCAGCCCCAAAACCCTTTTAAATAATTTGAAAAAATCTGAATACTCCCGGGGCTGATTTGTTTAAAAACTTTAAGAGAAAATGGATCCAAAATTAGTAAACGGGAAATTTTTTTCCGAGGGAATTATTGGGAAACCTACAAAGGAAAATATATCCTTTTCATTTAAGGAATTATTAAAAAACCCAAAAACAAATTGAGGATAAAAAAGAAAGGGGAAAAAGAAGAGATAATAATCAGGGAACAAGAGCACACAGAAACACTATAGAAAATTAATATCAAATTCTTTCACAATAGCAATAGAGGCCCAAAAGTCCAAAAGGGATGTCAAACTTGTAAAATTTTTAAAAAATCCAGGGACCCCCCAAAAGGTTAGATTCTGCCCCCCCAAACCCCAAATTTAAAAATTTGTGGCGAAAAATTCACATTGATCTATACTCTACGCAAAGCAAAAAAAATTCTAACCGCAAAAGACAAATTTTCCAATTTGCATGGGAAAACTGGTTTTGGTCAAAAGCGGCAAAGCTCTGAAAAAATCCCCCTGCAAAACTTTTTTTTTGCCATAACTTTGTTATGGGTAACAAGAAATCTCTTAAAATTTAGCCCCCATAAAAATTTTTCCCGAATAATCAAAATTTAAACACGAATTTTACACTTAAAACCACCTTATGCTTCGTCCAGCAAAAGGGAAATTTAAAAGATTCCACTCTACCAAAAACAGAAAATCATGAGATGCCTTAAGCACCAAAACCCAAACCCTAAAAATTTAAAAAACTTTTTTAAAACAGTAATAGAAAAATAAACAAAAAACACAGTACCACAGGAAAAAAAAAATTGATTCATTTGTTGCAAACCGTTAAAAAATGATCCCCAAAAAATTTAAAATAGGAGAGAAAAAAAATTACAGAAAAAAATTTTAAAAAAAATATTCTGGGCTTATTTATTTACAATAAAAAGAAAAACCCCCATAAAAATTTTTTGATCTAGTGATATGTTAAAAAAAATAAAAAGATTATTTTAAAAATTAGCCGGGGAAAAACGAAAGGGCAGACCACCATCCGGATGCATTTTTAGACTATTCCGAAATCCCGGTTTAAATTTTGTTTTAAAAGGGATTCGCCGCACGGCAATGCAAGCTTCAAAAGCATTCATGTAATACTGGCTTTTCTGGTTTTAAAAGGGGATCGTTTTTCAAAACACCAAAGGTTTTGGTTTGCTGCTTCATCCCTTCCCTTTGATTATGAAAATTGGAAAAATTGGGAAAAGGAACCTAAACCCCTTAAAACCTAAAGCACAAAGGAATAGAAAAATCCCCTTTCCCTCCCAGGGTTTTTGGGAGGTACCCCCATCAGGGTGATTATGAAATTGTCACAAAAAAGATCAACCAAAAGCTGGAAAATAACAATAACAAGTAGTTATAAATGAATTTAGAGAATAAAATTAATGATTTTTGTTTAAATTTCCCAAACCCAAAAAATACATTCAAAAAAGTCAGAAAAAAACGAAAAGAATAAGAAAAAGAAATACTTAAAAAATAAGGGAAGCCTTCTTTGAGAGGAGGGGCACCAAAAATTTAAGCAAAAGCTGGGCAAAATCTAATACTGTTTAAAATTTTCTCATATTTTTTAAAAACCGGGAAATTAAATTTTAAATTTAAACCATTATGGAAAAAAAAAGGGCCAATTTTTGTTTAATATCGGGGAACTGGCAAAAACTGTTTTTAAAATTGTTTGCATCCCCCCTATTTTTAAAAAAAAATTTAAAACCCCTTTGGCCCCTACCAGGGTTTAAAACAAAAAAAATTTAAGAATTAGATCATAATTTTCATTTTGAAAGGGCATAACGCATATTTTGGTTTTAAACTAACCCCTTGTAAGAAACAAATGAAAAAATGCATATGTAAAAAATGGAAGATTTTTAAATTTTTAAAAAATAGCAATTTATGGGGGTTATCTACGAGAAGAAAACCTTTAAGCATCCCACGGGTTCCTGAAGATGTCAATGTAAACGGGACTTTAAAACTACAAAGGGTCGTTCCCTGAAACCAAACTCCAAAAATCTACGATAACAATTGGATTTATTGGTAAATTTAAAGGGCCGCCCAAAGGTGCAAGTTTCCCCCAAATTACTTTCTCTTCGCCGGGCCCAAAAACCTTGAAGGGGGTTGGGACTTTTATTGGAAAAGGGGTTAAAAACTCCATACCAATTTAACCCGATCACTGGGGAAAAAATCATACAAACAGTGTTTTTGATGTCATCATCAAAATGGTTAATATTCCTTATTTTGGGAAACCCATGATTAATTTTATTGCATCATCAAAAGACGTTGCAACAAACTAAAACGAAATACACCACTTCTAGGCCCCAATAGCCCCAGTTCAATTCCCTCGTGCGTCCCAGAAAGCCCCATTTAAAAAAGGGGGGGAGTTTTAAAACCCCCGGGGGGGTTTGTAAAACATCTCTTTGACCGGGAGTTACCCGCCTCTAGAAGAAATTACTGAAGAAAATCAAACATTTTTGATCAATAATTTCGCAGCAGTAAAAAAAATCATATCGACACTTAAAAGGGAAATATCAAGTTCGGTACAAAACAACAGGCACCCCAAAAATCTTCAAAAGCCCAAATCACGGGGCCCCCAAAGGGGGGCCAAACCCTAAAAAACGATCATTTTTGGGGCATAAAAATAAAAAAGGGGCCCGCTTTGGGGCCTTTGGGAAAATCAGCCAGCGTCCCCGGCCCCGCCAGCACCAAAATTTAGGGCCCCCTTTACTCCTAAAGGGGGAACTAAAGCATAAATTTAGTACCCTTTAAATAGCTTTCCCAACTTAGTATAACTTTTGTAAAATTTAAAATTAAAAAAACATGGTTTTTTTTTGTTAAAAAAAGATTTTTTTATTAATTTATTTTTTTTAATTAAATTTTTATTTTTTGGAAATTTCCCCTTATATTCCCCACATCACCCCTAAATTTTTGGCTTATCCAAAAAAGTCAAATTAAATTATGTCTTGTATTGCTAGTATTATTTTTAGAAAACATTAACAATTTCCAAAAAGGGGGGTTTTGGGTAAAAAGGGAAAACTTATTTTTTAAGTTTAAAGAGGGGCCAAAATTTATGGGGAAATAATAAAAAAAAACTGGGTTTAAAATTTAAATTTTTTTGGGCTTAAGAGGGCCCACTTTTTTTTTTTTTTGGCCTAAATTTTTTTTTGCTTCGGGTTTTTTAATACCCTATTTTTATATAAAAAATTTGGGCTATAAAGAAGGAAAAGGGAATCTCTGCCTCACTTTTCCCCAGTGGAACTCTTGGTTTTTTAGGGAGATAAAAAGATTTTCCTAAGGTGATTGAATAATTAGGCGAAAAATGCCAAAAAATTAGGCCGAAATGTTTAAGAAAAACATTAAGTAAGTAGGTATTCCCTTTGCGTCCCCTTTTAACTTTTTATATATGATTTTTTTTCATTTTTCACTGCATAGGAAAAAACCATTTTTATTTCCCTTTCGTGTGGGGTATTAATAAGGGGTTTAAAATTTAAAAAATCTTTTAAATTTGGGCTTTAGAGAAAAAAAAAAATGTTTCATAGGAAAAGGGAGACTTTTAAAAAAATTATAAAACCCCAAAAAAATTTCAAACGTTTTTGAAATTAAAAGTTGTTTCTGTAATTTTTTAAACCAAAAGGTTATACCATATAAAAACCAATAAATTTTTCCCTAAAAATAAAATAAGAATAAGCTCCATTAGATTTCTATTAGATTTTCCAAACCCTGAAAACAAAAACGAAGAAATTTTTCCAAAAAAAAACGTTTTAAATATTCCTAAGTTTGGGCCCACTTTAATTCCTACACCTTTTATATTTAAACGAAAATTTTCTAATTTTTTTAAACGAAATTTTTTTGAGTGGGGATAAAAAAAAAAAAAAAAAAATTCCAAAGGAATACTAGGCACCCCAAAAGAAAACTAAATATTAAATATTTCCTCTTTCTGCTGCATTTTGATAGTCTCATTGAAATATTTTTAGAAATTTTAAAGTGTGTTTTTTGCTTTGGCCCAAAATGGGAAAAGGAAAAAACTACATTTTTTATATCGATGATTTTCTTTTCTCGGTTTTTTTTTGTGGAATCAATTAAAAGAAATCGGGACATGTCTGCATTAAAAGCAACCAAAATATACCCTTGCCAAGCGGAAGTGTAATTTTTAAAAGGGGTTACTATTTGGTTTTTTATTTTAAGCCGTGCAATATGTCCTTTAAGTCTTAGACAGTCTACTATCGATCGTTTAAAACATTAAAATTTTTGCCTAAACTCTGGGCCATATGGGTTTCCTATCATTTTAAATATAAAAAGTTTTCTTCCAAATTTACTTTAAAATTTTTAAAATAAATGTTTCTTTAAATTTTCTTAAGTTTTTTTTATTGCTTCTTGCTTAAAAAATCAAAGGAGAAACAAATTAATAATCGTTTAACTGTTCAAAATCGATACATAACTTTGATATGTTTTTCATATAAAAATTTGGACAAAATTATCACTTGATTTTCTTTTCGTTTTAAAAAGTTTCATGAAGCTATGAGATTAGAAACTTTGCATTTAGTTTTTAATTTTTTTTTTTTTTTTTTTTCTTTAGTCAGGGAAAAACAATTTCTCCCTTCCTTTGTTTTGGGACATCTTTAAAAAAAATTTTTTGGGTTTTTTTTTTTGTTTTTTTTCAGTCATATAGTTTATTTTACTTTGCAATTTCTTTTTGTCCCATTGTTGGTTTTTTTTGTTTTCGCTTGATTCGTTTCGTTTTTTTTTTTCCTTTTTTTTTTTCTGTTTTGCTTGTCGGTCTTTAGCGCTAAAAATTTGTTGATGCTTCGTTTGTGCCAAAATTCCTCCAAAAACTGAAATTGCGGTTGAAAATTATGCCTGCCTGTGGTCTCAGCTCTGTTACTCCTCATAGGCAGAGGAGGAGACTCCATGGCAGTGGTTTTGTTGTTGCTGTTTTTCTCGGTCGCTGGCGCTGCCGCTCGACTCCGCTGTGACGCCTTTTTTTTTGTCACTCTGGAGCGCTCAATTAAATTTTGTGGGGGTGTTTTTTGTGTGTATGGGGGGTGAGTCCTGTTTTTTTTTGTTTTCCATGTGTGTGTGCAAAATGTTTGGGGAACATATTTTTTTTAATTTTAGTTTTAGTCTGGAACTGTAGTGTACCCCCAAAGGGGGTTTTTTTAAATTTTTTTCATTTACACTCGTTTTTCTTAACCAAAAAAGATGAGATTTGTGTGTTAAGATAAACTTAGCAATAGCGTAATTTAAACTCTAAAATTTGCCTATTTCATTACACACTTTTGTTTTTTATGGAAATACTTCAAAACCCCAAAAAGGGAACTTATAAAAAAACCCTTTAACAAGGGCTTTTTAAGCTGCCTTCTCTATAAATGAAAAAAAACGATTTGAAACAAAAAAAAAGTGGAAATATTAAAATTTACACAAACAACTTATTCAGAATTCCTAGCAAAAGCGATAGAGTTATCCAAATTTGATAAATTTTACCACGACCTAGGGTGTGTGTCCCATTTAGAGATACCTTTTCGGTGGTCCGCTTCACATATTTCTAAATATTGTCTTATCTTATATAGTTCCTTAAGAAAAGCACTAACTAGTTTGAATAGATACTCTTTAATGCCCAGCTCTGTGATTTTTTAAGGATTTTTAACAAATGGAAGAAAGAATGAATGAGATATAAGCCTTTAACTTTATTGACTCCAAGACCACACGGTTCGAGATCAAAGAAGACCAATTTCTATATTGGTAACTGCCAAAAAGAAAGCTACAAATATATTTTTAGCCTCTGGCGTCTTAGGGAATGTTGACTTATTTATTAGGAAATCAAATCAATAACTTACTTATGGAATTATGTGTTCAAAATAATTAGAATTATAATAAAGTATTCATAAGTGCAAAATTTTTTGAGTAAAAGTTTCGACCATATATTTTTTTGGGGTCATGCATAATGATTAGACGGCCATAATTGAAGTTTAACTGCGCATATAATAAAAGAAATTTTAGCTATTTTCAACGCATTAACGACATAAACAATATAAAGACGAGAAAGTGCGGTCCATACGATATGAGTATTTCTGTCCATTTTTCAGGCCATGCGTGATGTGTGTTAGTAGAATTTGAACTAACAAATATTCAAGCTTCTTATTTTTTACATCAATCTGTATAAAATTAAATCTTTTCAATGTTCTAAAATGGATCTTAAACTTTAGACTACACTTCAACTGCTTTATAGGCGGTGGATTATCTAAGGCCAAGACTTTAACTGAAGTGAAATTTGACCAAAACATATTATTAACTTGCTTACATGTTTGTTTTATTAAAGAAGTGCCCTAAAGGGGTAAGTTTGAGGAAAGTAAATGCAGAGTTTCTGCAGCAAACCTTCGTCTTATAGGTGACTTTTTCCAAATATAGCCGACTTTTTAGTAGTGTGGATGATATTTGCATTGTTCGAACACACCAGCAGTTCTATTCTATGTTACATAAAAGTTAAAGTCGAAGGATTTTAGAACAAATAAAAATCATCTCTAACAATGGAAAGAAAAATCATTTTGTCTGGGTCTTCTTTCAGAAGTTTCTTATGCTTTTCATACCTAAGCCACAAAGTAGTTACATTTTATGCTTTCTTTACTTCAGTTTTATTTTACTTTTATTTTCTTCCCTTCATACCGATATTTCTTAAGTTATCTAAAAAAGATAAGAGAAAAAATTAGTTTGCGCTAAGTAACATGGTATTTTAATAAAATGATGACTCAGGTGGCAAAAATCAAGACCATTTAATCCCATCTAAGCAAAATTTTGTCTGTCTATTCCTACGCTTTTTATTCAAGCCATGTTCTAAGGTACATTTTTTAAAGCGAAAGCTAAAAATCATTAAAATTTTCTTCTGATAACTTTCGAAAGCAACGTGTCTGATAGAAAATAGAACAATAAAAAGCTATGTTAAACTTCTGTGATGGTGATTGAACTCAATTTGGACGACATGTAGCCTGATTTTTTGGAAAATAGGGTCTTAAAAAAGATTTTGAAGACAACATAATACTTTATGCTTCTCTAGGCACACAGTTTTAACTATAAATGTGCTTAGAATTTATCTTACAGCCCAATTTTGATTGACGCTTAGTACAAAACAAATTGGACTGACATTGACAAGCTTAAAGCTTATAGCTCGAAAGTTTCGAGGCAATTATGGGAAGTACACAGGAGATATACCCTCTGCATTTTAGGAATTATTAGACCAGATACACCCAAAGACAAGTTGAGAATACCACTAACGAGATAATAATCACGGAACTCACAAGAGCATACAGAAACGCTAT
>JANFPS010000494.1:0-13613 GCA_024703675.1 Drosophila nebulosa
CAAGGGGCATCCTTTACTTTCATTTTGGTTTAAAAACCCAAAAAAACTTTGAAACCCCTTTTTTGAGAAAAACATGATTTGTAAAAAAGCAGTTTTCTCAACTTTTTTCCCTGCTCAACTTTGCCCTATTGGGACGATTTAAAAAACAATGTTTTTTTAGTTGTACGCATCCTTTACTTACTTTTGTCATTCAAACCCAGAAAAAATCATTTTGAAACCCCTTTCAGAAAAACGGAATTTTAAATTCAGTTTTCTCAACTTTTCCATGCTCTTTAAATTTTGCCAATATTGGGACGATTTAAAAAAGGGAATGTTTCATTAAGAGGGCATCCAGTTTACTTAATTTTTGTCCCCTTAAACCTAGAAAAAACATTTTGAAACCCCCTTTTCCCAGAAAATTTTGATTTTTTAAAAATTTTTTTTCTCAACTTTTCCCCTCTCTAAATTTTCCAAAAATTGGGACGGGTTTAAAAAAAACAATGTTTTAGTTAGTGCGCATCCCGTTTACTTCATTTGGGATTCAAAAACCCAGAAAAACCTTTTGAACCCACTTTTTTTAGAAAATCGTGAATTTTTCCAAATTTAGTTTTCTCAACTTTTTCCCGCTCTAACTTTGCCAAATTGGGACGTTTTAAAAAAAAAATGTTTTAGTTTTTAGCGCATCCGTTTACCCTTTCCCCTTTCCCCTTTTTTAAACCCAGAAAACTCATTTCGAACCCAGTTTTTGAGAAAATCGTGAATTTGGGAAGAATTCAGATTCTCACCTCTTCTGTGGGTGTAACTTTTGCCAATATTGGGGCGATTTAAAAAAGCAAAGTATCATTAGTAAGCGCCCCCAGTTTACCACATTTGTCATTCAAAAACCCAGAAAACTCATTTTAACCCCCTTTTCGAAAAAAAACGTGAAGTTTTTTTAAAAATTTTTAGTTCTCTACCTTTTCCGGGGGCTTTACTTAGCCAATATTGGGGGGGATTTAAAAAGCAATGTTTAGTTTGTAACGGGATCCAGTTTAAATTTCATTTTTCATTCAAACCCCGAAAAATCATTTTTAACCCACTTTTGGAAAAAAATCATGAAATTTGTAAAAAAGCAGTTTTCTCAACTTTTCCGTGCTCTAACTTTGCCATATTGGGGCATTTTAAAAAAACAATGTTTTTAGTTTGTACGCATCCCGTTTACTTTTTTTGTCATTCAAAACCCAGAAAAACCCTTTTGAACCCACTTTTCGAGAAAATCTGAATTTTCCAAAAATTTAGTTTTCTCAACTTTTCCATGCCTAAATTTTCCAACATTGGGACGATTTAAAAAAAAACAATGTTTCCGTTTGTGCGCATCCGTTTTTCTTACATTTTTTCATTTAAACCTAGAAAAAATCATTTCGAACCCGTTTTTGGGGGGGAAAAAACTGAAATTTTAAGAATTCAGTATTTTCCCCCTCTTCTTTTCTGTTTAAATTAAACCCCAAAATTGGGACGATTTAAAAAAACAATGTATCATTTTGTAGCGCATCCAGTTTACCTACATTTGTCCTTTTTAAAACCCAAAAAAATCATTTTGGGAAACCCCCTTTTTGAAAAAATCGTGAGTTTTTTAAAATTCAGTTTTCTCACCTTTTGCGTGCTCCCTTTCTTTGCCAAAATTGGGATGATTTAAAAAAACAATGTCTCAGTTTTTGTAGTCACCAGTTTAATTACCCTTTTTCATTCAAACCTAAAAAACATTTTGAACCCCCTTTTTGAGAAAAAAACATGAATTTTTCAAAAAATTTTGTTTTTTCAAAAAATTTCCGTGTCTAACTTTTTCCCCAATTTTTTGGGACGATTTTAAAAAAACAATTTTCGTTAGTAGCGCATCCAGTTTTTCTTACATTTTGGGATTCAAACCTAAAAAATTTATTTTGAACCCCACTTTTTTTGAGAAAAAAATGAATTTGTAAAAATGCAGTTTTTTTAAAATTTTCCGTGCTTTCCCTAACTTTGCTTTAAAATTGGGACGATTTAAAAAAAGCAATGTTTCAGTTAGTAGCGCATCCAGTTTACTTACTTTTGTCATTCAAACCTAGAAAAAAAAATTTTGAACCCACTTTTCGAGAAAAACGTGAATTTGTAAAAATTTAGTTTTCTCAACTTTTTCCGTGCTCAACTTTGCCAATATTGGGGCGATTTAAAAAAGCAAGGTTTTGTAAAATAGCGCACCAGTTTTTTACATTTGTCATTCAAACCTTTGGGAAAAATCTTTGAACCCACTTTTCGAGGGAAAAAAATGGGAAATTTTTAAAAATTCAGTTTTTTCAACTTTTTTCCGTGCTCTAAAATTTGGCCAAAATTGGGGGAAAATTTAAAAAAGGGAAAGTTTCAAATAGTAGCGCCCTTCCCGTTTTTCTTCAAATTTTTCATTCAAAAAAAAAAAGAAAACCCTTTTGAAAACCCAACCTTTTCCCCAGAAAATCATGGGGAATTTTTTAAAAAATTTTATTTTTTCAACTTTTCCGGGGGCTCTAACTTTGGGGCCCAAAATTGGGGGCGATTTTAAAAAAAACAATGTTTCAGTTATACGCCCTCCAAATTTTCTTACATTTGGCATTTTAAAAACCCAAAAAAAAATCATTTTGAAAACCCCCTTTTTGAGAAAATATGAATTTTTTAAAAATGCAGTTTTTTTTTAAATTTTCCGTGCTTTTAACTTTTCTAATAGGGGCGATTTTTAAAAAAACAATTTTTTCAGTTATAGCACATCCCCGTTTTTCTTCTTTTTTTCATTCAAACCTAGAAAAAACCCTTTTGGGAAAAAAAAAACCAAACCCCCCCTTTTGAGAAAAACCCTTTAATTTTTTAAAAATTCCCTTTTTTTTCAACTTTTTCCGGGGCTTTTTAATTTTCCCAAAATTGGGGCGATTTAAAAAAAACAAAGTTTTAGTAAATAGCCCATCCAGTTTTTCCTTTTTTTGTCATTCAAACCCAGGGAAAAACCCTTTTGAACCCACTTTTCGGGGGAAAAAACGTGAATTTGAAAAAAAATTTAGGGTTTTTTAAAATTTTCCAAAGCTCTAACTTTGCCCCTATTGGCACGATTTAAAAAAACAATGTTTTATTTTGGAGCTTTTTTCCTTTTCTTTTCATTTTTTCATTTTAAAACCAAAAAAATCTTTTTTAAACCCCCCTTTTTTTGGAAAATCGTGAATTTTTCAAAATTATTTTCTCAACTTTTCCGGCTCCCAAATTTGCCAATATTGGGCCCATTTAAAAAAAACAATGATTCAGTTATAGCGCATCCAGGGGCATCATTTTAAAAAACCCCGAAAAAATCATTTTGAACCCACTTTTCGAGAAAAACGTGAATTTTTTAAAAATTCAGTTTTCTTTAAATTTTACATGGGTCTAAAATTTGCCAATATTGGCAGATTTAAAAAAACAATTTTTCAGTTAAATACTCATCCGTTTACTTCATTTGTCATTTTAAACCTAGAAAAAAAAATTTTTAACCCACTTTTCGAGAAAAACGTGAATTTGTAAAAAAATTTAGTTTTCTCAAAATTTTCCGTGCCTAAAATTTTCCAATATTGGGGAAAATTTTTAAAAAAACCCAAAGTTTCAGTTTGTAGCCACCAGTTTTTCTTACATTTTTTCATTAAACCCAGGGAAAAATCATTTTGAAACCCACTTTTCGGGGAAAAACGTGAATTTGTAAAAAATTTAATTTTTTTCAACTTTTCCGTGCTCTAACCCTTTTCCAAAAATTGGGGCCCATTTAAAAAAGCAATGATGCAGTTAGTAAACTCCTCTAGTTTTCTTTCATTTGTCATTCATACCTAGAAAAATCATTTTGGGGGCCCCCTTTTTGAGAAAATCGTAAAATTTTTTCAAAATTTCCCGTTTTTTTAAACTTTTTCCCTGCTCTAACTTTTCCAATATTGGCAGATTTTAAAAAAACAATTTTTTGTTATAGCGCATCCAGTTTACTTCTTTTTTATTTAAACCAGAAAACTCATTTTTAACCCCCTTTTTGAGAAAATCCCTGAAATTTTTAAAAAATTTATTTTCTCAAATTTTCCGTGCTCCAACTTTGCCAATAAATTTGGGAAAATTTAAAAAGCATTTTTAGTTTTGTACGGCATCCAGTTTACTTTCATTTTTCATTCAAAACCTGGGAAAATCCTTTTTAACCCACTTTTTTGAGAAAAAACCTGAATTTGTAAAAATTTTTGTTTTTTAAAATTTTTCCCTGCTTAAAAATTTTCCAATATTGGGGGCATTTTAAACTCAAAATTCAGTTTTTATCAACCTTTTCCGTGGCCCTAACTTTGCCTAATATTGGGACGATTCAAGCAATGTTTCATTAGTAGCGCATCCGTTTAACTTACTTTTGTCATTCAAACCTAGAAAACTCATTTTGAACTCAACTTTTTCAGAAAATCGTGAGTTGTCAAATTCCGTTTCCTCAACTTTCCGTGCTCTAACTTTGCCAATATTGGGACTTTAAAAAAGCAATGATTCAGTTAGTAGCGCATCCAGTTTACTTTCATTGTTATTCAACCCAGAAAACTCATTTTTGAACACACTTTTCGAGAAATCGTGAAGTTTTTAAAATTCAGTTCCTCACCTTTTCCTGCTCTACTTGCCAATATTGGGACGATTTAAAAAAGCATGAATTCATTTGGCAGCGCATCCAGTTTACTTACATTTGTCATTCAAACCTAGAAAACTCATTTTGAAACCAGTTTTCGAGAAAATCGTGAATTTGTAAGAATTCAGTACTCTCACCTCTTCCGTGCTCTAACCTTGCCAATATTGGGACGATTTAAAAAGCAATGTTTCAGTTAGTAGCTCTCCGTTTACTTACATTTGTTATTCAAACCCAGAAAACTCATTTTGAACCCACTTTTCGAGGGGGGGAAAATCTTGAAGTTGTTAAAATTCAGTTTCTCTCACCTTTTCCGTGCTCTAACTTAGCCAATATTGGGGACGATTTAAAAAGCATGTCTCAGTTAGTAGCTCATCCAGTTTACTTACTTTGTGATTCAACCCCCAGAAAACTCTTTTTAAACCCACTTTTCGAGAAAATCGCGATTTGTAAAAATTCAGTTTTATCAACTTGCCGTCTCTAACTTGCCAATATTTGGGACGATTTAAAAAAGCAATGTTTCAGTTAGTAGCGCATTCAGTTTACTTACATTTGTCATTCAAACCTGGACAACTCATTTTGAACCCACTTTTTGAGAAACTTCTTGATTTTGTCAAAATTCAGTTTTCTCAACTTTTCCGTGCTCCAAACTTTGGGCCAATGTTGGGACGATTTTAAAACAGCATGTTTCAGTTAGTAGCGCTCCAGTTTACTTACAGTTTGTCATTCAAACCTAGAAAAATCATTTTGAACCCCTTTTCGAGAAAATCGTGGAATTTGTCCAAAATTCAGTTTTCTCAACTTTCCGTGCTCTAACTTTGGCCAATATTGGGACGATTTAAAAAAGCAATGTTCAGTTGTAAGCGCATCCGTTTACTTACATTTGTCATTCAAACCTAAGAAAATCATTTTAACCGCACTTTTCGAGAAAATATGAATTTGTAAAAATTCAGTTTTCTCAACTTTTCCGTGCTAGGACTTTGCAATTATTGGGACGATTTAAACAGCAATGTTTCAGTTAGTAGCGCCATCCAGTTTACTTACATTTGTCATTCAAACCTAGAAAAATCAGTTTGAACCCACTTTTCCGAGAAAATCGTGAATTTGTCAAAATTCCCTTTTCTCAACTTTTCCGTGCTCTAACTTTGGCCAATATTGGGACGAATTTAAAAAAGCATGATGCAGTTATAGCTCATCTAGTTTACTACATTTGCATTCATACCTGAAAACTCATTTTGAACCGTCACTTTTCGAGAAAATCGTGAATTTGTAAAAATTCAGTTTTTCTCAACTTTTCCGTGCTCTAACTTTGGCCAATAATTGTCACGATTTTTAAAAAAGCAATGGTTTTTCAGTTAGTAGCGCCATCCGTTTACTTACTTTTTGTCATTCAAACCTTGAAAACTCATTTTTGACCCACTTTTCGAGAAAATCGTGAATTTGTAAAATTCAGCTTTCTCAACTTTCCGTGCTCTAACTTTGCCAATATTGGACGATTTAAAAAAGCAATGTTTTCCAGTTAGTTCGCATCCAGTTTACTTACATTTGTCATTCAAACTAGAAACTCATTTTGAACCCACTTTTCGAGAAAATCATGATTTGTAAAAATTCAGTTTTCTCACTTTCGTGCTCTAACTTTGCAATATTGGGACGATTTAAAAAATCAATGTTTCAGTTAGTAGCGCATCCAGTTCTTACATTTGTCATTCAAACCTAGAAAAATCATTTTGAACACTTTTTGAGAAAATCTTGATTTGTCAAAATTCATTTCTCAACTTTTCCGTGCTCAAAAAAAAAACCTTTGGCAATATTGGGACGATAAAAAAGCAATGTTTCAGTTAGTAGCGCATACAGTTTACTTTACATTTGTCATTCAAACTAGAAAAATTCATTTTTAACCCACTTTTTTCGAGAAATCGTGAATTTTGTCAAAATTCAGTTTTCTCAACTTTTCGTGCTCTAACTTTGCCATATTGGGACGATTTGAAAAAAGCAATGATGCAGTTGTACCTCATCTAGTTTACTACATTTGTCACATTCATACCTAGAAAACTCATTTTGAACCCACTTTTTCGAGAAAATCGCGAATTTTAAAAATTTCGTTTTATCAAACTTTGGGCCGTGCTCTAACTTTGCCAATATTTGGGACGATTTAAAAAACCAATGTTTCAGTGTTAGTAGCGCATCCAGGTTACTTACATTGTGTCATGTAAGGGACGCTAGCAACTCATTTGAACCCCACTTTTTGAGAAAATCTTGAATGTGTCAAATTCAGTTTTCTCAACTTTCCGTGCTCCACTTTGCCAATGTTGGGACGTTTTAAAAAAGCAATATCAGTTCGTCGCATCCAGTTTACTTACATTTGTCTTCAAACTAGAAAAATCATTTTGAACCCCTTTTCGAGAAAATCGTGAATTTGTCAAAATTCAGTTTTCTGCAACTTTTCCGTGCTCCTAACTTTTGCCAATATTGGACGATTTAAAAAAGCAATGATGCAGTTAGTAGCTCCTCTAGTTTATTACATTTGTCATTCATACCTAGAAAACTCTTTTGAACCCACTTTTCGAGAAAATCGTGATTTTGTCAAAATCACGGGGTATTCTCAACTTTTCCGTGGCTCTAACTTTGGCCAATAATTGGCAGATTTAAAAAGCAATGTTTCAGTTATATCGCATCCAGTTGTACTTACTTTTGTCATTCAAACCTTGAAACTCCTTTTGAACCCACTTTTCGAAAAATCGGAATTTGTAAAAATTCACTTTCTCACTTTTCCGTGCTCCTAACTTGCCAATATTGGGACGATTTAAAAAGCAATGTTTAAGTTAGTAGCGCATCCGTTTACCTTACTTTGTCATTCAAACTAGAAAACTCATTTTGAACCCACTTGTCCGAGAAAATCATGATTTGTAATAATTCAGTTTTTCTCAACTTTTCCGGGGGGGGTGCTCTACCTTTGCCCATATTGGACGATTTAAAAAAGCAATGTTTTCAGTTAGTAGCGCATCCAGTTTACTTACATTTGTCATTCAAACCTATAAAAATCATTTTGAACCACTTTTCGAGGGAAAATCATGAATTTGTAAAAATGCATTTTTTCTCATTTTCCGTGCTCTAACCTTGCCATATTGGGACGATTTAAAAAAGCAATGTTTCAGTTATAGTCGCATCTAGTTTACTTACTTTTGTTCATTCAAACCTAAAACTCATTTTAGAAGCGGCACTTTTCGAGAAAATCGTGAATTTGTAAAATTCAGTTTTATCAACTTTTTCCCGTGCTCTAACTTTGCCATATTGGGACATTTAAAAAAGCAATGCTTCCGTTAGTAGCGCAATCCAGTTTACTTACATTTGTCATTCAAACCCAGAAAACTCATTTTGAACCCACTTTTCGAGAAAATCGTGAATTTGTAAAAATTCAGTTTTCTTAACTTTTCCGTGCTTCTAACTTTGGGCCAATATTGGGACGATTTAAAAAGCAATGATGCAGTTTATAGCTCATCTAGTTTACTTACATTTGTCATTCATACCTAAAAACCATTTTGACCCCTTTTCGTAAAATCGTGAATTTGTCAAAAATTCAGTTTTCTCAACTTTTCCGTGTTCTAACTTTGCAATATTGGGACAATTGTAAAAAAGGGCAATGTTTCAGTTAGTAGCGCATCCAGTTTCTTACATTTGTCATTCCAAACCTAGAAAACTCATTTTGAACCCACTTTTCGAGAAAATCATGAATTTGTAAAAATTCATTTTCTCAACTTTTCCGTGCTCTAACTTTTGGCAATATTGGTACGATTTAAAAAGCATGTTCAGTTAGTACGCATCCCAGTTTACTTACATTGTCATCAACCTAGAAAATCCATTTTGACCCACTTTTCGAGAAAATCCATGATTTGTAAAAATGCAGTTTTCTCAACTTTTCGTGCTCTAGACTTTGGCCATATTGGGACGATTTAAAAAAGCAATGTTTCAGTAAGTAGCGCATCCAGTTTACTTACATTTGCCATTCAAACCTAGAAAAATCATTTTTGAAACCCACTTTTTCGAGAAAATCGTGAATATTTTAAAACTTCAGTTTTCTCAACTTTTCCGTGCTCTACTTTGCTAATATTGGGACGATTTAAAAAGCAATGTTTCATTAGTAGCGGGCATCCAGTTTACTTACTTTTGTCATTCAACCTAGAAAAACTCATTTTGTAACCCACTTTTCGAGAAAATCGTGAATTTGTAAAAATTCAGTTTATCACACTTTTCCGTGCTCTAACTTTGCCAATATTGGGACGATTTAAAAAGACAATGATTCAGTTTAGTAGCGCTCAGTTTACTTACATTTTTCATTCAAACCAGAAAACTTCATTTTGAACCGCACTTTTCGAGAAAATCGTGATTTGTAAAAATTCAGTTTTCTTAACTTTTCCGTCTCTACTTTGCCAATATTGGGACGATTTAAAAAAGCAATGATGCCATTTTAGTATCTCAATCTATTTACTTACATTTGTCATTCATACCTAGAAACTCATTTTTGAACCCCTTTTCGAGAAAATCGTGAATTTGTCAAAATTCAGTTTTTTCTCAACTTTTCGCGTGCTCTTAACTTGCCAATCTTGGGACGATTTAAAAAGCAATGTTTCAGTTTAGTAGCGCATCCAGTTTACTTACATTTGTCATTCAACCTAGAAAAAATCATTTTGAACCCCTTTTTCGAGAAAATCATGAATTTGTAAAATTCAGTTTTCTCAAACTTTTCCTGCTCTAACTTTGCCAATATTGGGACGATTTAAAAAAGCAATGTTCTAGTTAGTAGCGCATCCAGTGTTACTTACATTTTCATTCAAACCTAGAAAAACTCATTTTGAACGCCACTTTTGAGAAATCGTGATTTCTCAAATTCAGTTTATCAACTTTTCCGTGCTCTAACTTTGCCAATGTTGGGACGATTTAAAAAGCAATGTTTCAAAAGGTTTTTTTTTAGTTTAAAAGCGCATCCAGTTTACTTACATTTGTCATTCAACCTAACAAATCATTTGAACCCACTTTTTCGAGAAAATCAAGAATTGGTAAAATTCAGTTTTCTCAACTTTTCCGTGCTCTACTTTGCCTAATATTGGGACATTTTAAAAAGCAATGTTTCAGTTAGTAGCGCATCCAGTTTACTTACATTTGTCTTCAAACCTAGAAAAATCATTTTTGAAACCCCTTTTTCGAGAAAATCATGAATTTTTAAAAATTCAGTTTTCTTAACTTTTCCGTGCTCTAACTTTGCAATATTGGGGACGATTTAAAAAAGCATTTTCAGTTAGTAGCTCATCCAGTTTACTTACATTTTGTCCATTCAACCTAGAAAACTCATTTTGAACCCACTTTTTTGAGAATCGTGAATTTCTCAAATTCAGTTTATCAACTTTTCCGTGCTCCTAACTTTGCCATGTTGGACGATTTAAAAAGCAATGTTTCAGTTAGTAGCGCATCATTTACTTACATTTGTCTTCCAACCTAGAAAAATCTTTTGAACCGCACTTTTCGAGAAAATCTGAATTTGTAACATCAGTTTTCTCAACTTTTCGTGCTCTAACTTTGGTCCAAATTGGACGATTTAAAAAAGCAATGTTTCAGTTAGTAAGCGCATCCAGTTTACTTACATTTGTCATTTCAAACCTAGAAAATCATTTTGAACACACTTTTCGAGAAAATCATGAATTTTTAAAATTCAGTTTTGCTTAACTTTTCCGTGTCTCTAACTTTGGCCAATATTGGGACGATTTAAAAAAGCAATGTTTTCAGTTAGTAGCTCATCCAGTTTACTTACATTTGGGGGGGTCATTCAAACCTTAGAAAACTCATTTTGAACCCCTTTTTGAGAAAATCGTGGAATTTCTCAAAATTCAGTTTTATCAACTTTTCCGTGCTCTAATTTGCCAATGGGGTGGACGTTTCGGGGGGGGGAGGTGGGGGGTGAGTGAGTGGGGGGGGGGGGGGGGGTTATTACTTTAAATAAAAGCAATGATTCAGTTAGTAGCGCATCCAGCGCATCATTCAACCCAGAAAACCCATTTTGAATCCCTTTTCGAGAAAATCGTGAAAAATTTTTAAAATTCAGTTTCTTACTTTTCCGTGCTCTAACTTTGCCATCATTGGGACGATTTGAAAAAGCAATGTATCATTAGTAGCTCATCCAGTTTACTTACATTTGTCATTCAAACCTAGAAAACTCATTTTGAAAACCTACTTTTTGGAGAAAATCGTGAATTTTCAAATTCAGATTTTATCAACGTTTTCCGTGCTCTAACTTTGCCAATGTTGGGACATTTAAAAAAGCAATGTTCAGTTAGTAGCGCATCCAGTTTACTTACATTTGTCATTCAAACCTAGAAAATCATTTTGAACCCACTTTTTCGATAAAATCATGAATTTGTAAAAATTCCAGTTTTCTCAACTTTTCAGCGTGCTCTAACTTTGGCCAAATATTGGGCGATTTAAAAAAGCAATGTTTCAGTTAGTAGCGCATCCAGTTTACTTACATTTGTCATTCAACCCTAGAAAAATCTTTTGAACCCACTTTTCGAGAAATCATGAATTTGTAAAAAATGCGTTTTCTCAATTTTCGTGTCTCTAACTTGGGTGCCATATTGGGACGATTTAAAAAAGCAATGTTTTCAGTTAGTAGGCGCATCTAGTTTACTTACTTTTGTTCATTCAAACCCAGAAAACTCATTTTGAACCCCACTTTTCCGAGAAAATCAACTTTTTCTTCCGTGCTCTACCTTTGCAATATTGGCACGATTTTAAAAAGCAATGTTTTCAGTTAGTAGCGCCTCCAGTTTACTTACTTTGTCATTCAAACCTAGAAAACTTCATTGTTGGAACCACCTTTTGAGAAAATCCGTGAATTTGTAAAAATTCCCAGTTTTCTCACTTTTCCGTGCTCTAACTTTGCCACTATTGGGACGATTTAAAAAGCAATGTTTTTCAGTAAGTAGCGCATCCAGGTGTTTAAGCTTAATTTGCCATCAAACCTAGAAAAATCATTTTGACCCCACTTTTTTCGAGAAAATCGTGAATTTTTTAAAAAATTCAGTTTGTCCTCAACTTTTCCGTGCTCCACTTTGCCAATATTGGGACGATTTAAAAAAGCAATGATTCAGTTCGTAGCGCATGCCAGTTTACTTACATTTGTCATTCAAACCAGAAAACTATTTTGGAACCCACTTTTTCGAGAAAATCGGAATTTGTAAATAATTCAGTTTCTTAACTTTTTTCCGTGCTCTGCTTACTTTGCTCATATTAGGGACGATTTAAAAAGCAATGTATCAGTTAGTAGCGCATCCAGTTTACTTAACATTTGTCATTCATACCTAGAAAACTCATTTGAAAACCCACTTTTTCGATGAAACTCGTGAATTTGTCAAAATTCAGTTTCGCAACTTTTCCGGAGGGAGAGGGGGTGCTCTAACTTGCTATTTGGGACGATTTAAAAAAGCAATGGTTTCAGTTAGTAGCGCATCCATTTACTTACATTTGTTCATTCAAACCTAGCAAAAATCATTTTGAACCCACTTTTTTCGAGAAAATCATGAATTTGTAAAAATTCATTTTCTCACTTTTTCCGTGCTCTAACTTTGCCAATATTGGGACGCATTGTGAAAAAAGCAATGGTTCATTTAGTAGCGCATCCGTTTACTTACATTTGTCATTCAAACCTAGAAAACCTCATTTTTGAACCCACTTTTCGAGAAAATCATGGAATTTGTAAGAAATTCATGTTTTTCTCAACTTTTCCGTGCTCTAACTTTGCCAATATTGGGAGCGATTTAAAAAAAGGCAATGTTTCAGTTATGTAGCCCCCACCCCATCCAGTTTACTTACATTTGTCAATTTCAAACCTAGAAAAATCATTTGAACCCACTTTTCGAGATAATCGTGAAATTTTTAAAAATTCAGTTTTTTTCAAATTTGCCTGCTCTAACTTTTGGCCCAAAATTGGGGCGATTTTTAAAAAGGGAATGTTTCAGTTAGTAGCGCATCCAGTTTACTTCATTTGTTTATTCAAACCTGGGCAACTCATTTGAACCCCTTTTTGAGAAAATCTTTAATTTGTTCAAAAAATTTATTTTTCTCAAATTTTCCCCTGCCCCAACTTTGCCAATGTTGGGGACATTTAAAAAAGCAAAAATTCAGTTAGTTTTTCGGGATCCGTTTTACTTAAATTTTTTCATTCAAACCCCAAAAAATCATTTTTAAACCCCCCCTTTTTTGGAAAATCGTGAATTTGTCCAAAAATTTGTTTTTCTCAAATTTTCCGGGGCTCTTTAAATTTTCCCCTATTGGGGCGATTTAAAAAAGCAAAAGATGCCCGTTAGTAACTCATCTAGTTTTCTTTACATTTGTTTCATACCTAAAAACTTTATTTTGGAAACCCCTTTTTCGAAAAATCGTGAAATTTTTCAAAAAATTTAGTTTTTTCAACCCTTTTTCCCTGGGTCTAACTTTTTGGGGGTTTTTTTTGGGGGGGGGGTTTTTCCAACAGATTTAAAAAGCAATGTTTTTTAAATTATTAGCGCATCCAGTTTACTTACTTTTGTCATTTTAAACCTTGGAAAAACCCCATTTTTAACCCCCTTTTTGAGAAAATCGGAATTTGTAAAAAATTTAGGGTTTCTCAAATTTTCCCTGCTCTAACCCTTTGGGCCCCAAAATTTGGGGCGATTTTAAAAAAGCCCCAAAGTTTCCTTTTTTGTAGGCATCCAGTTTTCTTACTTTGTCATTCAAAAACCCAGAAAAATCTTTTGAACCCCTTTTCGAGAAAATCATGAAATTTTTAATAATTTGGGTTTTTTCAAATTTTCCGTGCTCTAACTTTGCCCCAAAATTGGGGACGAAATTTAAAAAAAACAATGTTTCCCCGGGGGGAGTAGGCATCCAGTTTTTCTTACATTTTTTCATTCCCAAAACCCAAAAAATCATTTTGAAACCCCCTTTTTTGAGAAAATCTGAAATT
>JANFPS010000495.1:0-13540 GCA_024703675.1 Drosophila nebulosa
TCGTCCCCCAAATTTGGGAAAGTTAAAAGCACGGAAAAATTGAGAAAACTGAATTTTTTCAAAATTTACGGGTTTTTTAGAAAAATGGGTTCACAAATTTTTGGTTTTTTTTTTCCCCCCAAAAAATTTTAATTTACTTTAGGGTAAACTAAATGATTCTACACTTAAACATTTTCTTTTTTAATCCCTCCCCAAAATTGGCAAAGGGTTTGAAAAAAAAAAAAATTTTGGGAAAAATGAATTTTTACAAATTCCCGATTTTTTCGAAAAGGGGGTTTACAATTAGTTTTCTAGGTTTTAATGCAAATGAGGGGGGAAAATAAAAGGCTTTCCCAAAGAAAAATTGCCTTTTTAATCGTTCCCCCAAAATTTGGGAAAATTGAGCCCCGGAAAAGTTGAGAAAAAAAAAATGAATTTTGAAAAATTGAGAAAACTAATTTTTTTCAAAATTTAAATTTTTTTTTTCGAAAAGTGGGTTTTAAAAAGAGTTTTTTGGGGGTTTAAAGACAAAAATAAGAACTGGATGCGCTAAATTTCCCGAAACCCTTGGGTTTTTTTTAAAACGTCCCAATATTGGCGAGCTTTAAAAATTGAGAAAAATGAATTTTGGGAAAAATTTTAGAATACTGGGTTTTTACAAATTCACGATTTTTTTTCGAAAGTGGGTTTTAAAATTTTTTTTGTTTTTTAGGGTTTTAAAGCAATTAAAATAAACTGTATGAAGGGTACTAACTGAAAAATTGCATTTTTTAAAACGTCCCCAAAATTGGGAAAGTTAAGCACGGAAAGTTTAGAATTTCTAAAATTTTTTAAAAATTCAAAGATTTTCTCGAAAAAATGGGGGGCAAAATGAGTTTTCAGGGTTTTTAAAAGACAAAAAATAAAATAAAAATGGAAAGGCTACTAACCCCGAAAAATTGCTTTTTTTTAAATCGTCCCAATTGGCAAAGTTAGAGCCGGAAAAAATTTAGAATCCCAAAATTTTTTTAAAATTCCGTTTTCTTTGAAAAATGGGTTTAAATGAGTTTTTTTGGGTTTTTAATGACAAAAGTAAGTAAAATGGTGCGCTACTAAATGAAACAAAATTTTTTTTTTTTAAAACGTCCCAAAATTGGGGGAAAGTTAGAGCACGGAAAAATTTAGAAACCCGAATTTTTACAATTCCGATTTTCCCCGAAAGTGGGGTTTTACAAATTTGTTTTTTAGGTTTTGGGAAAGCAAATGAGGGGAAACTAAATGACTCTAACTGAAACTTGGGATTTTTTAAAACGTCCCAATATTTGGGAAAGTTTAAACAAAGGAAAAATTGAGAATACTAATTTTTACCCAAATTCCCTTTTCTTGGGAAAAATGGGTTTTAAAAGGTTTTTTTAGGGGTTTTAATGCAAATTTAGTTTCTGGATGCGCTACTAAAGAAACATTGCTTTTTTTAAAACGCCCCCAAAATTTGGGAAAATTAGAGCACGGAAAAATTGAGAAAACTGAATTTTTTCAAATTCACGTTTTCTCGGGGAAAAGGGGGGGGTTTTAAAAGAGTTTTCTGGGTTTGAAAGACAAAAGTAAATAACCCGGATCGCTCTAAAATGAAACATATTTTTTTTTTTAAAAAGTCCCCAAAATTTGGGAAAGTTAGGGCACGGAAAAAGTTGAGAAAAATGAATTTTTACAAAATTTAATTTTTTTTCGAAAAGTGGGTTTAAAATGGGTTTTCTTTGGGTTTTTAAAACAAAAGTTAAACTGGATGGGTAAAAATAACTGAACATTGGGTTTTTTAAAAGTCCCAATATTGGGGAAAATTAAAAGCACGGAAAAATTGAGAAAACTGAATTTTTAAAAAATTCACGATTTTCTCCCAAAAGTGGGTTTCAAAAAAGTTTTCTGGGGTTTAAAGCAAAATAATTTAAAATGGTTTCGCTACTAAATGAAACCCTTTTTCTTTTTTAAAATCGTCCCCCTATTGGGGAAATTAGAGCCGGAAAAATTTAGAAAAATGAATTTTTTCAAATTCCCCCTTTTTTCGAAAAATGGGTTCCAAAAAGAGTTTTTTGGGTTTGAATGAAAAATTTAAATAAAATGGGTGCGCTTTTCTAAATGAACCCTTGCTTTTTTAATCGGCCCCCCTATTGGCGAGCTTTGAAAAGGGTTTAGAAAACTGAATTTTTTAAAAGTTGAAAATTTCTGAATTTTTTTCAAATTCACGTTTTCTTTGAAAAATGGGTTTTAAAATTTGTTTTCTAGGGGTTTTAAAGACAAATGTAATTTAAAAAGGTGAGCTACAACTGAACATTGCTTTTTTTTTTAAAACGCCCATTTGGCAAAATTGAGCACGGAAAAGTTTAGAATACTGAAATTTTTAAAAAATTCCAAAAATTTTCCGAAAAGTGGGTTAAATGATTTTTTTGGGGTTTAAAGACAAAAGTAAATAACCGGGGTCGCTCTAAATGAAACATTGCTTTTTTAAAACGTCCCCAATATTGGCAAAATTAGAGCACGGAAAAATTTAGAAAAATGAATTTTTACAAATTTACGATTTTTCTCGAAAAATGGGTTCCCAAATTTGTTTTTTTTTAGGTTTGAATGACAAATGAGGGTCCCAAATGAGCTACTAAATGGAAACCAAATTGCAATTTTTAAAAACGTCCCAATATTGGCCCAAAATTAAAAAGGGACGGCAAAAATTTGAAAAAACTGCAAGTTAAAACAAATTTTTCCCATTTTCTCGGGGGAAAATGGGTTCAAATTATTTTTTAGGTTTTTAATGACAATGTAATTTTAAATGGATGCGCTACTAACTGAAAAATTGCTTTTTTTTAAAACGTCCCCCCAATTGGAAAATTAGAGCACGGGGGGGAAAAAATTTAGAAAACTGAATTTTTACAAAATTTCCCATTTTTTTCGGGGAAAAATGGGTTTTAAATGAGTTTTTTTGGGTTTTAATGACAAAATAAAAAACTGGTGGCTCTAAATGAAACATTTTTTTTTTTTTTAAAACGCCCCAAAATTGGCAAAAAAGAGCACCGGGAAAAATTTTAAAACAAATGAATTTTTTCAATTCACGATTTTTTCGAAAGGGGGGTTTTAAAAAGAGTTTTCTGGGTTTTTATGACAAAAGTAATTAAAATGATGCGCTACTAACGGAAAAATTGCTTTTTTAAAACGTCCCAATATTGGCAAATTTTGAGCACGGAAAAAATTGGGGAAAACTGAAATTTTTTCAAAATTTACGTTTTTTCGAAAGTGGGGCAAATGATTTTCTGGGGTTTTAAAGCAAAAATAAATAAACTGGATGCGCTACTACTAAACCTTGCTTTTTTTTAAAAAGTTTCCCCCCTTTTTGGGGGAAAGTTTTAAACACGGAAAAGTTTTGGGGGAAATTTAATTTTTTCAAATTCACCCATTTTCTCGAAAAGTGGGGTTCCAAATTTGTTTTTTTAGGTTTTTAATGACAAAAAGGGGGGTAAACTAAAAGGCTACCAAATGAAAAATTGCATTTTTAAGTCGTTTTCCCAAAATTGGCAAAATAAGAGCACCGGAAAAATTTAAAAACTGCACTTTTACAAAAATTTACATTTTTCTCGAAAAGTGGTTCAAAAAGAGTTTTTTTGGTTTTGGGGAAAGAAAAAGGGAATTAAATGGATGCGCTCTAACGAAACCTTGCTTTTTTAAAACGTCCCCAAAATTGGGAAAGGGTTTGAGGGCCGGGAAAAAATTTAGGGAAAAATGAATTTTTCAAATTCAAAGATTTTCCGGGGAAAAATGGGGGTTTAAAAAAAGTTTTTTTTGGGTTGAATGACAAAAATAAATTTAAATGGATGCGCTTTCTAAATGAAACATTGTTTTTTTTTTTAAATCCCTCCCAAAATTTGGGAAAATTTGAGCACGGAAAAATTGAGAAAATGAATTTTTTCAAATTTTCCCATTTTTTCCCAAAAATGGGTTTTTAAATTAGTTTTTTTAGGTTTTAATGACAAATGTAAGTGAAATGTATTAGCTACTAACTGAAGCTTGCTTTTTTAAACCGTCCCCAAAATTGGCCCAAGTTAGCACGAAAATTGAGAAAAATTAATTTTTTACAAATTCAAGGGGTTTTTTTCGAAAGTGGGTTCAAAAAGAGTTTTCTGGGGGTTTTAATGAAAAAGTAAATAAAAATGGATGCGCACTAAATGAACCATTTTCTTTTTTAAAACGTCCCAAAATTTGGGGGGCTTTGAAAAATTTTAGAAAAAATGAAAATTTTTAAAAATTGAGAATACTGAAATTTTTTTTCAAATTCACGATGTTCTCGAAAAGTGGAAACAAAAATTTGTTTTCTATTTTTAATGACAAATGAGTAAACTGTATGAACTACTAACTGAAAAATTCATCTTTTAAAACGTCCCAAAATTGGCAAAGTTAGAGCACGGAAAAATTTAGAATACAAAAATTTTTTCAAATTCACGAAATTTTCTCAAAAGTGGGTTCAAAAAGAGTTTTCTGGGTTTGAGTGACATAATTTAAAAAACTGGATGCGGGTACTAACTAAACAAAATTTTTTTTTTTTTAAACGTCCCAAAATTGGGGAAAGTTGAGCACGGAAAAGTTTTAGAAAACTGAAATTTTTCAAATTCACGATTTTTTCGAAAAATGGTTTTAAAATGAGTTTTTTGGGTTTGAAAAACCCAAAAGTAGTAAAAATGGGGGGCGCTACTAAATGAAACATTGCTTTTTTAAAAAAAGTCCCAAAATTGGGAAATTTTGAGCCGGAAAAATTGAGAAACTGAATTTTTACAAATTTTACGATTTTCCCCGAAAAATGGGATTCCCAAAAGAGGTTCCCGGGGTTTTAATACAAAAATAAGTTAAAATGGGTGCGCTTTCTTTAAATAACCTTGCTTTTTTTAAAACGTCCCCAAAATTTTCGAGCTTTGAAAATTTGAAAACTGGGAATTTTTAAAAATTGGAATACTGGGGGGGGGGGTTTTTCAAATTTACATTTTCTCGAAAATGGGTTCAAAATTTGTTTTTTAGGGTTTTAAAGACAATGTAATTTTAAATGGATTTCGCTACCCAACTGAAAATTGCTTTTTTTAAAACGTCCCAAAATTGGCAAAGTTAGGGGGCCAAAAAGGGGGAAAAAATTTGGGAAAAATGAAATTTTTTTCAAAATTTACGATTTTTTTCGAAAGTTTGGGGGCAAAAAGAGTTTTTTGGGTTTGAAAGACCCAAAAATAAATTTAAAATGGGTGCCTACTAACTGAACCATTGCTTTTTTTAAAACGTCCCAAAATTGGGGGGGCTTTGGGGGTTTAGAAAACTGAATTTTTAAAAATTAGAATACTGAATTTTTTACAAAATTTACGAAAAAATTTCTCGAAAAATTTGGTTTAAAATTATTTTTTTAGGTTGAATACAATGTAAGTTAACCGATGGCTAAATAAAATGAAACTTGCTTTTTTTAAATCGTCCCCAAATTATTTTTTTTTTTTTTGGGGGGGAAAATTTGAGAATTGGAATTTTTTTTCAAAATTTCCCTTTTTTTCCGGAAAAAATGGGTTTTAAAATGGTTTTTCTAAGGTTTTTTTGGGCAAAAGTTTTAATAAAGATGCGGGCCCCACTAACCCGAAAAAAAATTTTCTTTTTTTTAAATCGTCCCCCAAAATTTTCCAAAGTTTTTGGGCCCCAAAATTTTTAAAAAAAATACTTAATTTTTACAAATTCACAAATTTTTTGGAAAGTGGGTTTTAAAATGAGGGTTTTCCCGGTTTGAAAAAGAAAAAAAGTAAGAAAACTGGGGGTGCGCTACAAATGAACATTTTTTTTTTAAAACATCCCAAAAATTGGCGAGCTTTTAAAAAGGTTTGAGAAAACTGAATTTTAACAAATTCCGATTTTATCGACAACGGGTTCAAAAAAAGTTTTTTTAGGTTTGAATGACAAAAAAAAGTAAAATTTGGATGCCTCTAACTGAAACTTGCTTTTTTAAATCGTCCCAAAATTTGGGAAAGTTAGACCGGAAAATTTTTAGAAAACTGAATTTTTTTTAAAAAATTTACGATTTTTCGAAAAGGGGGTTCAAAATGATTTTCTGGGTTTGAATACAAAAGTAAATAAATGGATGCCATAACTAAACTTGCTTTTTTAAAAAAAACCCAATATTGGCAAAGTTTAAAAGCACGGAAAAGTTGAAATACGAATTTTTTTTCAAATCCCGTTTTCTCGAAAAGTGGGTTCAAAATGAGTTTTTTGGGGTTTGAATGGGAAAATAAGTAACTGAACCTTGTTTTTTAAATCGTCCCAATATTGGCGAGCTTTGAAAATTGGAAAAACGAATTTTGAAAAATTGAGAAAAGTTTTTACAAATTTACGATTTTTTCGAAAATGGGTTAAAATGATTTTCTGGGTTTTAATGACAAAAGTAAGTAAAATAATGCCTATAACTGAAAAAAATTGCTTTTTTAAATGTCCCAATTTGGCAAAGTTTTTGGCACGGAAAAATTGAGAATCTGAATTTTTTCAAATTTACGATTTTTTCGAAAAAATGGGTTCAAAAGAGTTTTCGGGTTTGAATAAAAGTAAATAAAAATGATGCGCTAATAAAATGAACATTTTCTTTTTTAAAAACGTCCCCAAAAATTGCAAAATTGAGCACGGAAATGAGAAAACTGGAAAATTTTTAAAAAATTCACGATTTTTTTCGAAAAAATGGGGTTTCCCAAATTTTTTTTTCTAGGTTTTTAATGACCAAATTTGGGGAAACTAAATGATAAATAATGGGAAAATTGGGATTTTTTAAATCGTCCCCCAAAAAATTGGGAAAATAAGAGCACGGAAAAGTTTTAAAAACTGAATTTTTTTTAAATTCCCCGTTTTCTCGGGAAAATGGATTTAAAATGGTTTTTTTAGGGGTTTTAATGACATATTTTAATTATATTGGCCAAAATTAGGCACGGGGAAAAAATTGGGGAAAAACTGAAATTTTTTTTAAAAAATTCCCCGATTTTTCGCGAAAAGTGGGTTTAAAAAAGGGGTTTTCTTGGGGTTTTAATGCAAAAAATAAAAAACTGGATGGGGCTAAAAAACTGAAACATTGTTTTTTTTTTAAAACGTCCCAAAAATTGGGCCCAAAATTTAAAAGCACGGGAAAAATTTAAAAAAACTTAATTTTTTTTTCAAAAATTCCCCCGGTTTTCCCCGAAAGTGGGTTTAAAAAGAAGGTTTTTTTGGGTTTGAATGAACCAAAAGTAAGGGAACTGGAAAGCCTACTAACTTAAAAAATTTTCTTTTTTAAAAAAAGTCCCCAATTAATTTGGGAAAGTTAGAAAAACGGAAAAATTTTTAGAATACTGAATTTTTAAAAAAATTTCCCATTTTTTTTCGAAAAGTTTGGTTTAAAAAAGGGTTTTTTGGGTTTGAATGACAAAAATAAGTAAACTGGATGCGCTACTTAAAGGAAAACCCCCGCTTTTTTAAATCGTCCCAATTTGGGGAGCTTTTTAAAAGTTAGAAACTGAATTTTGAAAAATTGAGAATAAAATGAAATTTTTTAAAAATTTAAAGATTTTTTTCGAAAAATGGGGTTTAAAATTAGTTTTTCTAGGTTTTAAAAGAAAAATGTAAGTAAAATGGATGAGCTTTCTAACTGAAAAATTGCAAATTTTTTAAAACGTCCCCAATAAAATTTGGGAAAAATTAGAGCAAGGAAAAATTGAGAAAAAAAAACTAAAATTTTTAAAAAAATTCCCCGATTTTCCTCGATAAGGGGGGTTTTAAAATTAGTTTTCCCAGGTTTTTAATGACAAAAGGGAAAATAAACTTGGGTGCGCTACTTAAATGAAAAATTGGGTTTTTTTTAAAACGCCCAAAAAAATTTTGGGAAGTAAAAAACCGGAAAAAGTTTAGAAAACGGGAATTTTTTTAAAAAATTTGGAAAACTGAATTTTTAAAAAATTCACGGGTTTTCCGAAAAATGGGTTCAAAAAGAGTTTTTTAATTTAAAAAAGTAAGTAAAATGGTGCGCTACTAAAATGAAACATTCTTTTTTTTAAAACTCCCCAATTTTTGGCAAGTTTTGAGCACGGAAAAGTTGAGAAAAATGAATTTTTTCAAATTTACGATTTTCTCGGGAAAAATGGGTTTTAACAATTTTTTTCTAAAAGGTTTTTTAAAAAAAAAATGGGGGAAAAATAAATAGCTATAACTGAAACGTTGCATTTTTAAACGGGCCCAATATTGGCAAAATTTTTAAATACGGAAAATTTTAGAATACCCGAATTTTTACAAAATTTCCCCATTTTCTTTCGAAAAGTGGGGTTTAAAAAAGGTTTTCTGGGTTTTTAAAACAAAAGTAAGTAAACTGGGTGCGCTCTAACTGAAAAATTGCTTTTTTTAAAAACTTCCCCCCCATTGGCAAAGTTAGAGCCGGAAAAATTTTTTAAAACTGAATTTTTTTAAAAAAATTCCCGATTTTCTGAAAAATGGGTTTACAATTTATTTTCTAGGTTTGGGAATGAAAATGAGGGAAAATGTATGAGCTAAATTAACCGAAACATTGCTTTTTTAAAAACGTCCCAAAATTGGCAAAGTTGAGAAAGGAAAAATTTTTTAATACCCAAATTTTTTTAAAATTCCCCGATTTTCTCGAAAAGTGGGTTTTAAAAAGAGTTTTTTAGTTTGAATGACAAAATTTAAATAAACGGGGTGGCCTACTAACTGAAAAATTGCTTTTTTTAAAAACGTCCCAAATTGGGAAAGTTAGAGCACGGAAAAGTTGAAAAACTGAAATTTTTTTTTCCCAAATTCACCCATTTTTTTCGAAAAGGGGGGTTCAATGGTTTTTTAGGTTTTTAATGACAAATGTAAGTAAAATGGAAATTTGCTACTAAATGAACCTTGCTTTTTTAAAACGTCCCAAAAATTGGCAAAGTTTAGAAACACGGAAAGTTGAGAAAAAATGGGAAATTTTTCTAAATTCAAAAGTTTTTTCCGCGGGAAAAATGGGTTTAAAAAGGGGTTTTCCTTTGGGTTTGGAAAAGACAAAAAATAAAAAACGGATGCGCTACTAACTGAAAACCCTTGTTTTTTTTTTTAAAACGTCCCCCCAAAATTGGCAAAATTTTAAACACGGGGAAAAATTTTAGAAAACTGAATTTTTTAAAAAAATTCACATTTTTTTCGAAAGTGGGGTTCAAAATGATTTTTCTGGGTTTTAAAGACAAAAATAAGGGAAACTTGGGTGCGCTAAAATAACTGAAAACATTTTCTTTTTTTTAAAAGGTTCCCAAAATTGGGAAAGTTAAAAGGGACGGGGAAAGTTGAGAATTAAATGAATTTTTTTCAATTCCGGTTTTTTCGAAAAGTTTTGGGGGCAAATGAGTTTTCTGGGTTTTAATGACAAAAGTAAGTAAACGGAAAGGGGTACTACTGAAACCCCCGCTTTTTTAAATCGTCCCAATCTTGGCGAGCTTTAAAAGTTGGGGAAAACGAAAATTTTTAAAAGTTTTAGAATAAATAAAAATTTTTTTAAAACAAATTCACATTTTTTCAAAAGTGGGGTTTAAAATGAGGGTTTTTTAGGTTTGATGGGCAAATGTAATTTAAAGGGTTTAGCTACTAACCCGAAAACTTTCCCTTTTTTTAAAACCCTCCCAAAATTGTCAAAGTTAAACCGGAAAAGTTGAGAATAAATAAAAATTTTTTAAAAAATTCAAAGATTTTTTTCGAAAAGTGGGTTTCAAAAAAGAGTTTTTTTCCCGGGTTTGAAAGCCAAAAGTAATTTAAAATGGATTCCTACAACCCGAAACATTCTTTTTTTAAAATCCCTCCCAATATTGGGAAAATTTTAAACGCGGGGGGGAAATTGAGAAAACTGAATTTTTTTCAAAAATTTACGTTTTCTCGAAAAATGGGGTTTACTTAGTTTTCTAGGTTTTTAATGACCCCCAAAAGAGGGGAAAAAATGAGCTCCAACGAAACCCCCGCATGTTTTAAAACTCCCAAAATTGGTAAAATTGAGCACGGAAAAATTGAGAAAAACTAAAATTTTTTCAAATTCCCCGATTTTTTCGAAAAGTGGGTTCAAAATGAGTTTTTTAGGTTTGAATGACCAAAAATAAGTAAACTGGTGCCCTACAACTTTAAACATTGCTTTTTTTAAAACGTCCCAATATTGGCAAGTTTTTGAGCACGGAAAAGTTGAAAAAACTGAAAATTTTTCCCAAATTTACGATTTTTTTCAGAAAATTTTCACAAAAAAAGAGTTTTCTAGGGTTTTAAAGACAAAAGGGAATAAAATGGAATTTTGCTACTTAAATGAAAAATTTCTTTTTTTTAAACGTCCCAAAAATGGCAAAGGTTTTGGGCACGGAAAAATTAGAAAACTGAATTTTTACTAAATTCCCCGTTTTCGCGAAAAGTGGTTCAAAAAAGAATTTTTTTTGGGTTTGAATGCAAAAAAAAATAACTGGATGCGCTACTAACTGAAACCTTGTTTTTTTTTTAAAACGTCCCAATATTGCGGCTTTAAAAGTTTTAGAAAACTGAATTTTGAAAAGTTTTAGAACTGAATTTTTTTCAAAATTTACGATTTTCCCCGAAAATGGGTTCAAAATGGTTTTCTGGGTTTTTGAAAACAAATGTTAAAATAACTGGGATGACTACTCTGAAACCCTTGCATTTTTAAATCGTCCCTATTGGGGGAAAATTGAAACACGGAAAAGTTGAGACATACTAAATTTTTTACAAAATTTACGGGTTTTCTTTGAAAAATTTGGGGTTTAAATGAGTTTTCTAGTTTTAATGACAAAAGTAAGTAAACGGGGTGGCTACTAAATGAAACTTGCTTTTTTTTAAAAACGTCCCAATATTGGCAAAGTTAGACACGGAAAATTTAAAAAACTGAATTTTTACAAATTAAAAGATTTTCCGAAAAATGGGGGTTAAAAAGAGTTTTTCTAGGTTTGAATGACAAAAAAGTAAAATGTTGGTATAAAAATTTAAACCTTGCTTTTTAATCGTCCCAAAATTGGCAAAGTTTGAGCACCCAAAAAGTTTTAGAATACTAAATTTTTTTCAAAATTCCCCGATTTCCCCGAAAATGGGGTTTAAAAAAGAGTTTTTTTTGGGTTTTTAATGACAAAAGGGAAATAAATTATTTCGCTTACTAACGGGGGCATTGTTTTTTTTTTTTTTAAACGTCCCAATTTTTGGCAGCTTTAAAAAATTGAGAAAAATGAATTTTGGGAAAAATGGGGGGAATACTGGGAAAATTTTTTCAAATTTTCCCATTTTCTCGAAAAGTGGGGGTTTAAAAAAGAATTTTCCTTTGGGGTTTGAAAAGACAAAAAGTTTTGTAAACTGTAAAGAGCCCCTTACTGGAAAAAATTTTCATTTTTAAAAACGTCCCAAAATTTTGGGAAAAATTAAGCACGGAAAGTTGGAGAATTTTCAAATTTTTCAAAAAATTTACGATTTTTTTTCGAAAAGTGGGGGTTTAAAAAAGAGTTTTCTGGGGTTTTATGACAAAAAGAAGTAAACTGGATGCGGGTACTAAATTAAACATTGCTTTTTTAAAAGTCCCCCAAAATTTTTTAAAGTTTTGAGCACGGAAAAGTTGAAAAACTGAATTTTTACAAAATTTACGATTTTCTCGAAAAGTGGGTTTACAATTTTTTCTAGGTTTGAATGACAAAAGGGGGTAAAATAAATGAAACTACTAACTGAAACATTGCATTTTTAAATCGTCCCAATATTTGGCAAAATTAGAGCACGGAAAAGTTTTAGAATTTCTAAAATTTTTTCAAATTCACGAAATTTTTCCGAAAAATGGGTTTTAAAATTTTTCTAGGGTTTTAATGGACCCAAAATAATAAAACCCGGAAGGGGCTACTAACTGAAAAATTGCTTTTTTAAAATCGTCCCAAAAATTGGCCCAAAATTTTGGCACGGAAAAATTGAAAAAACTGAATTTTTTTCAAAATTTACAAGTTCTCGAAAAAATGGGGTTTAAAATTTAGTTTTCTAGGTTTTAAAAGACAAAGGGGTAAAAATGGATTCCCCTCTAACTGAAAAAATTGGGTTTTTTTAAATTTGTTCCCCCAAAATTGGGGAAAAATTAGAGCCGGGGAAAATTGAGAAAACTGAAATTTTTTCTAATTCCCCGAAAATCGCCGGGGGAAAAATTGGGGGTTTAAAAAGAGTTTTCTGGGTTTGAGTGGGGTTTAAAATGAGTTTTCTGTGTTTGACTGACAAAAGTAATTTAAAAATGGATGCGCCCCAAATAACTGAAAACCCTTTTTTTTTTTAAAACGGGCCCAATATTGGCGAGCTTTAAAAAATTACCGATTTTCTCGAAAAATGGGTTTCAAAAAAGGTTTTTCTAGGTTTAAAAGACAAATTTAAATTTTAAATGGTGCGCTAAACTTGAAAAATTGCCTTTTTTTTTAAAACGTCCCAAAATTGGCAAAATTTAAAGCCCCGGAAAAATTTAAAAAACTGTTTTTTTCAAATTCAAAGATTTTCGCGAAAAGTGGGTTTCAAAATGAGTTTTTCTGTGGTTTGGAAAACAAAAATTAACTGGTGCGCTACTAACTGAAAATTGGTTTTTTTTTTTAAAACGTCCCCAAAAATTGGCAAAGTTAGAGCCGGAAAAAATTTTAGAAAAAAGAAATTTTTTTAATTTCACGATTTTCTCGAACAGTGGGTTCAAAAAGAGTTTTCTGGGGTTTTAAAAGACAAAAGTAATTAAAATGGGGTGGCCCAAATAACTGAAACTTGCTTTTTTAAAATTGGGGTCCCCAATTTTTTGGCGAGCTTTTGAAAAATTGAGAATACTCATAATAACAAAATTTACGACTTTCCCGACAACTTGGGGTTTTTAAAAAGATTTTTTTTAGGTTTGAATGAAAAAAAGTTAAATAAACTGGGAAATTTGCTACTAACTGAAAAATTTTCTTTTTTTAAAAACGTCCCAAAAATTTTGGAAAGTTTGCATGGAAAAGGGTTAGAAAACTGAAATTTTTAAAGTTGAGAAAACTGAAAATTTTTACAATTCACGAATTTTTTTTTCGAAAATTGGGTTTTTAAAAAAGAGTTTTTTTAGGTTTTTAATGACAAAAATTTAAAAAAACTGGGGTGCGCTACTAAATGAAACCTTGCTTTTTTAAAAACGGGCCCCCAATTTGGCAAAGGAAGAACACGGAAAAGTTGAATACTGGGGGTTTTTTTCAAATTTACGATTTTCCCCCGAAAAGTGGGGTTAAATGATTTTTTCTGGGGGTTTTTTAATTTACAAAGTAAATAACTGGATGGGCTACTAACTGAAACATTGGGGTTTTTTTTTAAAACGTCCCCCCCTATTTTGGCAAAGTAAAGGGACCGGAAAAATTGAGAAAAAATGAATTTTTTTACAAAATTTACGATTTTTTCGAAAAAAGGGGGGGGTTTAAAATGAAAAAAAAAAAAAAAAAAATTTTTTTGGGTTTTTAATGGAAAAAGTAAGTAAAAATGGATGCGCTATACTGAAACATTGCTTTTTTTTAAAAAGTTCCCCAAAATTGGCAAAGTT
>JANFPS010000496.1:0-5000 GCA_024703675.1 Drosophila nebulosa
AATTAAACAAGAAAAATTTAAAAAATTTAAAAAATTTTTAAAAAAAAAATTTTTTAAAAAATTTTAAAAAACCAAAATTTTTTTTTAAATTTTTTAAAATTTCCCTTTTTAAAAAAAAAAATTTTTTTTAAAAAAAATTTTTTTTTTTAAAAATTTTTTTTTTTTTCCCCCCAAAAAAAAATTTTTTTAAATTTTTCCTTTTAAAATGGGAAAAAAAAAAAAATTCCCCCCTAAAACCAAAACCCCTTTTTTTTTTTGGGAAAAAAAAAAAAATTTTTTTTTTTTTTTTAAAAAAAAGGGCCCAAAAATTTTTTTTTTTTAAAAAAAAAATTTTTATTTGGGTTTTTAAAACCCCAAAAAAAAAAAAAACAAAAACCAAAAAACAAAAAAAAAGGGGGGAAAAAAAGGGGGGCCCCCAAGGGGGGGTTTTAAAAAAAAAATTTTTTTGGGGGAAAAAAAAAAAAAAAAGGGGTTTTTGGGGAAAAAGGGCCCCCAAAAAAAAATTTTTTTTTTGGGGGGGAAAGGGGAAAAAAAACCAAAAAAAAAGGGGGGGGGGTTTTTTTTTTTTTTAAAAAAAAAGGAAAAAAAAACCCCCAAAAAAAAAAAAAAAAAATTTTTAATTTTTTGGGGAAAAAAAAAAAATTTTTTAAAAAAAAAAAACCCCCAAAAAAAAAAACCCCCAAAAAAAAAACCCCAAAAAAAAATTTTTGGGGTTTTTTTTCCCCTTTTTTTTTTTTTGGGGGAAAAGGAAAAAAAACTTTTGTTTTTTTAAAAGGGTTTCCCCCAAAAAAAAAAAAAGGGGGGGAAAAAAAAAAAAGGGTTTTTTTGGGGGGGGGGGTTTGTTTTTTTTTTTCCCCCAAAAAACACCTTAAAAAAAATTTTTTTTTTTTTCCCCTTTTAAAATTTTTTTGTTTTTTTTTTTTTTTGGGGTTTTTTTTTTAAAATTTAAAATTTTTTTAAATTTTTTTTTTTTTTTTTTTTTTTTTTTTGGGTTTTGGGGGGTTAAAATTTTTTAAAAAAAAACCCCCTTTTTTTTTTTTTTTTTTTGGTTTTTGGGTTTTTTTTTTTAAAAAAAAAAAATTTTTAAAAAAAAAATTTTTTTTTTAAAAATTTTTGGAAAATTTTTTAAAAAAAGGGAAAAAAAACCCAAATTAAAATTTTTTTTTCCCCCCCCCAAAAAAAAAAAAAAAGAAAAAAATTTTTTTTTTTAAAAAAAAAAAAAAAAAATTTTTCCCCCGGGGAAAGATTAAAAAAAAAAATCCTTTAAAAAAAAAATTTTTAACCCTTTAAAAATTTTTTTTAAAAACCCTTTAAAAAAAAAAATTAAAAAATTTAAAAAAACCCCTTTTTTTTTAAAATTTAAAAAATTTTTTTTTTTACTTTTTTGGGGGGCCCCCCTTTTTTTTTTTTTTTTTTTTGGGAAATTTTTTTTTTTACTTTTGGGGGGAAGGGGCCCCCCCGGTTTTCTTAACTTGTAACCAGAAAAGACAACTGTTCTGACTCGACATTTCCCCCTCTCAATTCTCAAGCTTCTTGTGACATTAACCTAGAAGCAACGCTCATGGTTCATTTGCTCTTCGCTTGGTGGGATCCAGTCCGCCATTCCGTCCGTCCAGCCATTCCATAGAAGGCAGCCACACTCTGCAAGAACGTTTTTCTTTTTCTTTTCATTCCCTTGCCCGGTGTCTCGAGTGCTGATTGTCATAGACATGTCCTTCTCCCCTCTTCTTTCGTGCTCTTGTTTTCCTATCATGAATATGTCTAGAATGTGGCAATTTCATTTACCTTTTCATATGTGTATTTGTCTGTTGTGTGTGTGTGATTTATGGGTGATTTGTGATAGATGGGATTATGTGAATTTTCAGAAGATTTCCGCTATAATGGCAAATCGTGTTTTTTCATTGTTTCTGCTCATTGCTATGAATTGGCGAGGATTTGTTAGTATATCATATCGTGTGGCTGCTCCGGACCTTGTGTTTTTGTTGATGTGACCATGAAATCATCTTTGAGACTAATTTACTTGCTCGAAAGAAACTAGGGCAACTAGACCCAAAGTTAATTTCTAAGACGAAAAGCCAGGCACGGTACACATAAAAGAGAAAAATTTAAGAAAAAGTCTTATAATTTTTATAGGCAAGACACTTAACAAGAATCTATTGAAAGCACGGGCCATAACGATCAAACAGTAAAAAAATCCATTTAGATCTTACTCCATATTTAAAATTCTCAGATCTAACCCTTACCTTTCTAAACGCCCATCTAACTGCCTAAATGTTGCACTAATAAAATTAGGAAAAATATGGCAAAGTTGTTTTGCCTGTTTGCTCTTGAAAGGCTATTTATATTAATATTATCTTGACTTTTACTTTGCACTTCCGCTTTCTAGTTGCCATTTGTATGGGCTTTAAATTCGTTTACTTCCTTGAGCGCACTTTTTTCTCTTACTTCACTCTGACGAGGCGGAGCGAAAACTTCACCTTTGTAAATGTCTAACCCTCATTTTGCTAGAGTTTTGTCTGTTCGTAAAGTTTTTTTAATGTTTGGCTTGGTCACGAGCAACACGATAATTTGCAGGCAGTTACAATATTTCTTATATATACATGGTACATAAATACGATCTTTATACTATATAATACTTTAATATAGATGTTAAATTTTTTTGGCTTTTTTTGGGCAGATTTGCCTCTACTTAAATATACAGAAAAACCCATTTAAACATGACAACATGAATAGGCAAAAAAAATTTCCTATGAATTTCCCTCTTGAATTATGCATACTTGACAACCGCAATACAAATAAAAGAATATTTTATGGCTAAAATTCATGCTGTGAGAATGTTTCAACAACACTGGTCTAAATATGGTAAACTCAAACGTTTGCCACCGATATAACTACTAAGAAAAATTGCAACTATAACATTGTTTGATTTTTTTTCGCAAGCCCCCTTTGATGTTTTGTGTTGTATCGTGTAAAATTAATTAAAAAAGGAAAGAGCAAATCAAATCGCCTGCTTTCCTCTCATTTTTCTCTGCTTTCCCCTCTCCTCTCTCTCTCTCACTCTCTCTCTCCTCTACTCTCTTTTGCCATCTCCCTGTTATTGAGCCACTCAACAGCTAATGGACTTTAAGTGTGTTCTCAGCATTCCCATTCAAAGTTGAAAGTGCTCTCGTTTTCACTACAACATATTACATCAATAAGAGCCACCGTTGCAAGCGCTGACCTGCCAAAAAGGTGTCGCAAATGACATCTCTCCATTTTTTCTTATAATTTTTTTTTTTGTTTGCAATAGCCCACAAATACAATTGTATCTGAATCTTACTCCAAACTTGACTATATTTAGGATATTCCAGTTGGGTGGCAAAATAATATCTGCCAAGACGAAAGTCTCGCAACCGCCACTCTCGTTGCGACTTTTTTGGCTAATTCACTCCGAAAAGCCACACACATTACAATGCCAATTTTGCCCCAAGGGGAGCGCGCACTCCTTTCTTTCACTCTCCTTGGTTTTGCCTTCAATTTCTGTCATCTTCATAATTTTTGTAAATTGCTTTCATTGCTGCCCATTCAGAGGACCCTCAAATGGATTTCCCCTCTGTTTGCCTGTTTTGTGCGTGTGTTCTGTGTGTGTGTTGTGTGCCGTTTGCCGTCTGTGTGTTAATTAGCATTCCAAGAGCAACTTAAATTTTGCCACCGATTATAACACCAAAGTTCCTTCTTCCTTCTGCGTTGCTGTTCGTTCGCTTGTTGCCCCATTACTCTTGTTCTGCAGTTGATAAACGTCTCGCTTGTTTGGTTTCGTTTTCGTTTAGTTTTTGGCTTCCTCTCAAGATGCTCGTTTTTGTTGAGTTTTGTTATTTTTGCTTTCGCTTTGCTCTCCATTTTAGGCAACGGAATTCTCATTCGAATGATCATTTCATTTCAATGCGAGTCGTAAAACATTTAAAATCGAAAAAGAGTTAATGAAGGGCATGTTTGAACCAAATTTAATGTGTTTATTCAAGCAAAAAATTCTTCAAAATCTATAAGCAACATAAGTTTTCTGAATGAATAGCAAACTTGCAGACTAATTCGCTTAAATAGGTTAAGACCCGATTTACCTTTTTACCATTATTAACTGTATGGTCTTTTAGTAATTTCATCATCGCCTTCAATTTCTGTAGTGACCTAATCATTAGCTCATTTTAAAACCGCATCAAAGCAGCAGCAGGAAGTAGAAATTGGCCGCCAGTCATCAGAATATCAAAACACATTTGCACAGAAAAGGAGTAAAAAAAACAAACGGATAAATGTTGAAATAAAAAGAACTGAACCTAAATGCACATTAGCAGAGAAAATGAGGCCAGCGTTTTTTTGGAATTAACTTTCAACAACATGTTTTGAAATGCATTTATCTGTCAGCACTTGTTTTTAACAACTGCAACAGGAAGGAAAACAGAACAAAGATGGAACAGACAGAAAAAACAAACAAGAAGAAAGGTGGAATTTAATTTCGACAACAGCGACAGCGGCAATGGCAGTAAGAAGAAAGGGTAAATTGTAGAGGGTTGGGTATGGTATGAGGAAATTATGGAGAAATCTGCCAAATGTGCTAAATGAGCTCTGGGCGGTGAGTGGACATTAAAAACGACAGAAGACACACACAACACCGTCATACGGAGGAAAAGGGATAAGAGAAACTGTTTGGAGCTGGAGGTACTCTCTTTCGGCTTCTCTAGATCTGGACGTCCTGTAGCCACTTGCCTTATGATTGCATCATTTGGTCTAATTTGCATTAAATACTTGGCTCTGTTATTGTTCGGGTGGCAGAGCAAGGAAAAACTTTTGCAACAACTGGCCACAGAACAGCGACAGTTAAAGGGAGGAAGGGGTTCTGCAGGCAGTTCGAGTCAAATTTATGCCAATCAAGAATATCCATGCAAAATATCCTGCCGAGTTGTGAACTGGACAACTTCAGTTCAGTTAATGCGTTGAATATGATCGAGCGCACAGAGGTAGTAGGT
>JANFPS010000496.1:10000-13535 GCA_024703675.1 Drosophila nebulosa
TGAATGGGTCATTTCATTTCATGCAAATAGTAGGGAAAAAGTTTTTTAAAACGAAAAAAAAGTTAAAAAAGAAGGGATGGTTTTTTTAACCAAATTTTTAAAGTGTTATTTTAAGGGGAAAAAAATTTTTCAAAATCTATAAGCAACATAAGGTTTTCTGAAGGAAAAGCAAACTTTCAAGACTACTTCGCTTAAAATAGGTTTAAAACCCCATTTAACCTTTTAAACCCTTAAATTAAATTGTATGTCATTTTGGGCCCCCCCCCCGGGGGGGCCCCCTTTTTTTTAAAAAAAAAAAAAAAAAATTTTTTTTTAAAAAAAAAAAAAAAAAATTTTTTTTTTTTTTTTTTTGGGAAAAAAATTTTTTTTTAAAAAAATTTTTTTAAAATTTTTTTTTTGGGGAAAAAATTTTTTTCCCCCAAAAATTTTTTTAACCCCCTTTTTTTTTTTTTTTTTTAAAAAAAGCCAAAAAAAAAAACCCCCCCCCCAAAAATTTTTTTTTTTTTTCCCCCCTTTTTTTTTTTTAAAATTTTCCCCCCAAAAAAAAAAATTTTTTTGGTTTAAAAGGGGGGGGAAAAAATTTTTCCCCGGGCCGGGGGGGGGGGGTTTTTTTTTTTGGGGTTTTAAAAAAAAAAAAAAAAAATTTGGGAAAGGGGTTTAAAAAAGTTTTTTTTTCCCCCTTTTTTTTTCCCCTTTTTTTTTTGCAATTTTTTCTTTTTTTCCTTTTTTTTTTTTTCCCCTTTAAAAAAGCCCTTTGGGGGGGGGGGTTTTAATTTTTTTTTTCCCCGGAAATTTCCAAAAATTTTTTCCCCTGGGGGGTTTTTAAAAAAAATTTAAAAAAAGGGGGGTTTTTTTTTTTTTTAAAAAAAATTTTTTTTTGGGGCCCCAAAGGGGGGGAAAAACCAAATTTTCCCCTTTTTTTAAAAAAAGGGGTTTTCCCAAAAAATTTTTTTTTAAAAAAAAAAAATTTTAAATTTTTTTTTTGGGGGTTTTTTAAAAATTCCCCTTTTCCCCCCAAAAAAAAACCGGGGGTTTTTTCCCCCCCCAAAAAAAAAAAAAAAAGGGGGGGGAAAAAAAAAAAGGGAAAAAAAAAAAAAACCCCCAAACCTTTTTCCCCCCAAAAAGGGGGGGGTTTTTTTTTTAAAAAAAAAAATTTTTTCTTTTTGGGCCCCCCAAAAAAAAAAAACCCCCCCCAAAAAAAAAAAAAAAAAAAAATTTTTTCCCGGCCCCAAAAAAAAACCCCCCCTTTTTTTTTTTTTTTTTTTTTTTTTTTTTCCCTTTTTTAAAAAAAGGGGGGGGGAAAAAAAAATTTTAAAAAAAAAAAAAAAAAAAAAAATTTTTTTAAAATTTTTTTTCCCCTTTTTTTTTTTTCCTTTTTCCCCTTTTGGGGTTTTTTTTTTTTCCCTTTTTTTTGTTTTTTTCCCCCCCGGGGGTTTTTTTCCCGGTTTTTTTTAAAAAAAAAAAAAAAAAAGGGGGGGGGGGAAAAAAAAAAAAATAAAAAAATTTAAAGGAAAAATTTTGGGGGGAACTTTTAAAAATTTTTTTAATTTTTTTTAAAAAGGGGGGGGGTTTTTTTTTTTTTAAAAAAAATTTAAAAAAAATTTTTTTTTCCTTTTTTTTTTTTTAAAACCCCCTTTTGGGTAAAACACGGGAAAGTTAATCCAAAAAAAAAAAATTTTGCACAAAAAAAGGGAGTAAAAAAAAAAAAAACGGATAAATTTTGAAAAAAAAAAAGAAATAAAAACCAAAAGGCACATTTAGCAGAGAAAAGAGCAGCGTTTTGGAAAATTAAAATTTCAAAAAACCCTTGTTGAAAATGTTTTATTTTTTCAGGATTTGGGGTTTTTTAACAACTGAAAACAAGGAAGGAAAAAACAGAACAAAAGATGGAACAAAACAGAAAAAAAAACAAGAAAGGAAAGGTGGAAATTAATTCAGACCAGAAAGCGGACAGCGGAAAAAAGGAAGAAAGGGAAGAAAAGGGTAAATTGTAGGGGTTTGGGAAAAGGGGGTTTTGGGGGGAAAAATTTAAAATTGGGGGAAACGGGAAAAATTTGGTTCCCCTAAAGACCCTCGGGGGAAAAGGTGAATTTGGAAATTAAAAAGGGCCCAGAAAAAGCCAAAACCCCAACACACAGTCAGACGGAGGAAAAGGTTTAAGAAAAACTGGGGGAAAATGGAGGGAACCCTAATTTTGGGAAACTTCTCTGGACCCCCGGGCCCCTCCTGGACCCAAACGCTTAAGATTGCATAAAATTTGGGGCCCAAAAAAATTTCGCATTTAACCCCCCCTTGGCCCCTCTGTTAAATTGGTTCGGGGGCAAAAAGAAAAGGAAAATTTTGCAAAAAACGGGCCCAAAAAAAGGGCCGAAAAGGGAAAAGGGGGGAAGGGAAATTTCTGCAGGAAAAGTTCGAAGTAAAAAAGTTATCCCAAAAAAAGGTCAAAAAAATTTCCATGCGAAATTTTTCCTGCCGAGTTGGAACCCGGAAAACCATTTCAAGTTTGGGAATGGTTTTAAAATAATGAATCGAGCGGCAAAAAAAGGTGTAGTGGTTTTGCCCTGGGTTTAACAAAAAATCCCAAAACCTTTGTCAAAGGGGTCGAATCCATGCCAGTAAAACCTACTATAAAGAAAAACAAAGGTAAAAAAAAAGGGCGCCGTGGCTTTCCGGGGTCCCCACGGTCTTTATTTAAAGGGGGGGGGGGCCGTTGCAGTGGAAAACCCGAAGAAAGCACCAGCAGCCGTAGAAAAAAAATTTTGTGATTTATGAAAAATTTAAAGAAAAAAGAGAAAGGATTTATGAATGGCAGATGAACCCATTTCTTTTTCCCCCACTCGCTCTTGCCCCAAAACCTTTTTTTTGGCCCCCTGCAAAAAAACCCAGTGTGGAGATTTTTTTACCCCCCTTTTTAAAAACTTCTATAAAAAATTTATGTCTCCGGGTGATGTTTCTACAAGGGAAACCCAAAGGGAGATGGACAAAAAAAAACGGAAAAAATTTGGCCCCTGTGTTTGGCCCCCTTGAAAGTTTTTTCGCGGGTTTTTCCCAAAAAAAAAAGAAAAAGAAATTATGTTAAAGGGGGAAATATGAAAGGGGGAAAAAACGTTAGGTACTCACCCACTTTTGGGGGGTTTTGCAAAACAAAATTGTGGAAAATAATCGCGTCAAGTAAATTAAAAAAACAAATTTAAAAAAATTGAAAAACCCAAAATACTGTTAAGTATGGGAAAAGCAAAAAGGGGTGAGGGGACAACTTTTCTTTTAGTGATTATCGGGGTTTTTTTAAATGGTGCGCAAGTGGCGTATACGTTGTGACAAAATTTTAAATGGCGCGGACAAAAGAACCCAAAAAAAAATTTACGGGGGTTTAATGTTTCAATTTAAAACGCATTTAAAAAAAATAAAAAAATATTATTATTGGGGCCCAAAAAATGTAAAAAAAAAATTTTGAACGGGGAAAAAAAAAACTTTATTTGGGTTTATTTTGATTGGGCATTAGCTTCAATGAATTTTAAAATATTAAATTTACCAT
>JANFPS010000497.1:0-13521 GCA_024703675.1 Drosophila nebulosa
TTACCTGGTTTTTTATTCAAACCTAAAAATATTTTTAATCCACTTTTTTTTTGAGAAAATAGTGAATTTATAAAAAAATTTAGTTTTTCCACTTTTTCCCTGCTCTAAATTTGCCAATAATTTGGGGCGATTTTAAAAAAACAATGTTTTTAGTTTGTAAACGGGATCCAGTTTTCTTACTTTTTTTCCCTTCAAAATAGAAAAAATCATTTTTTAAACCCCCTTTTTTGGGGAATATCGTGAATTTGTTAAAAAATTTATTTTCTCAACTTTTCCCTGCTCAACTCTGCCCAAAATTGGGACGTTTAAAAAAACAATGTTTCAGTTAAATCGTATCCAGTTTTTTCTTCATTTTTCATTCAAAAAACCCAAAAAAAATTTTTGGAACCACCTTTTTGGGGAAAAAAGTGAATTTTAAAAAATTCAGTTTTCTCAACTTTTTCCGGGGGCTCTAACTTTTTCCCAAAATTGGGAAAGATTTAAAAAAGCAAATGTTACATTTTCAGCTCAAACCATTTTTCTTAATTTTCATTTAAACCCAAAAAAATTTAATTTTTTAAACCCACTTTTCGAGAAAACGTAATTTTTTTAAAAATTTCCCGTTTTTTTTCAAAATTTCCGTGCTCTAAAATTTGGGCCAAAATTGGCACATTTAAAAAAAGCAATGTTTCAGTTTGGGAGTCCTCCGTTTAAAATTACATTTGTCCCTTCAAACCCAGAAAATCATTTTGGAACCCACTTTTTTGAGAAAATGGGGAATTTTTTAAAAAATTTAGTATTCCCCCCAAAATTTTTCCGGGGCATGAAAAATTTTCCAAAAAATGGGACGATTTTAAAAAAGCAAGGGTTTTAGTTAGTAGCGCATTCCCAAATTTACTTACTTTTTTTCATTCAAAAACCCAGAAAACTCATTTTAAAACCCCCTTTTCGAGAAAATCGTGAATTTTTTAAAAATTTAGTTTTCTCCCTTTTTTCCGTGCTCTAACTCTGCCAATATTTGGGGCGATTTAAAAAAAAAAAAAAAAAAACAAGTTTTAGTTTTGTTTCGTTCCAATTTTCTTACATTTTTCTTCAAAAACCAAAAAACCCATTTTTTAAAACCCAAATTTTCGGAAAATCGTGAATTTGTAAAAATTCAGATTCTCAACTTTTCCGGGGCTCTAAATTTTCCCAAAATTGGGACGATTTAAAAAGCAATGTTTTCCCGTTTAGCTCATCCAGGGGTTTTTTACATTTGTCATTCCCAAAAAAACCCCGAAAAATCATTTTGAAAACCCCCTTTTCGAGAAAATCGTTTAATTTTTAAAATTTTAGGGTTTTTTCAACTTTTCCGTGCTCTTTAACTTTGCCAATATTGGCAAAGTTTTTAAAAAGGGAATGTTTCCGTTTGTAGCTCATCCCGTTTACTTACATTTGTCATTCAAAACCCAGAAAACTCATTTTGAACCCCTTTTTCAGAAAAATCGGGGAAATTTTTTAAAAATTCATTTTCTCAACTTTTCGGGGCCTCCCAACTTTTCCAAAATTGGACGATTTTAAAAAAAACAATGTTTCAGTTAGTAGTCATCCGTTTTAATTTCATTTTTCTTCCAAACCCCCGAAAAAAATTTTGAAAAAACTTTTTGAGGAAAAACGTAATTTTTTAAAAATTCAGTTTTTCAACTTTTTTCCCTGCCCCTAAATTTGCCAAAAATTTTTGGGCATTTTAAAAAAACAAAGTTTATTAGTAGGGTCCCCGTTTTACTTTCTTTTTCATTCAAATCCGAAAATTATTTTGAACCCACTTTCGGGGAAAAAACGTGAATTTGGGAAAAAATTTAGTTTTTCCCCAAATTTTTCCGTGCTCTAACTTGCCAAAAATTGGGAGATTTAAAAAAGCAATGTTTCAGTTAGTAGTCATCCCAGTTTACCTTTCATTTGGCATTTAAACCCAAAAAAACTTTTTTTTTAATTTTTTTAAAACCCACCCTTTTGAGAAAAATCGTGAAATTTGTAAAAAATTTGTAAATTTTCAACTTTTCCCTGCTCCCAACTTTGGCCCAAAAATGGGACATTTAAAAAAGCAATGTTTCAGTTTTAGCGCATCCAGTTTTCCCTTTCTTTTTCAAATTTAAAAAATGAAAACTCAAATTTTTAACCCACTTTTTTGAGGAAAAACGTGAAATTTTTAAAAATTCAGTTTTCTCAACTTTTCCGTGCCCCTAAACCCGCCCAAAATTGGGTTTTAAAAAAAACAAGTTTCAGTTAGTAAAGGGATCCAGTTTTTCTTACATTTGTCATTCAAACCCAAGGAAAAAAAACCCTTTAACCCACTTTTCGAGAAAATCGGAATTTGTAAAAAATTCAGTATTCTCAACTTTTCCGTGCTCTAACTTTTCCAATATTGGGGCGTTAAAAAAAAAAAAATTTTTTTTCAGTTAGTAGCTCATCCAGGGTTTTCTTAAATTTGGGCATTCAAAAACCCGAAAATCATTTGAACCCACTTTTTTTCGAGAAAATCGTGAATTTGTAAAAATTTAGTTTTCCCCCAAATTTTCGTGCTCTAAAATTTGGGGCCCAAAAATTTGGGGCGATTTTAAAAAAACAATGTTTCAGTTAGTAAACTCATCCAGTTTTCTTCATTTTTTCATTCAAACCCAGAAAATTTTTGAAACCCCCTTTTCGAGAAAAAAACGTGAATTTGTAAAAAATTTAGTTTTTTCAAAAATTTTCCGGGCTCTAACTTTTCCCCAAAATTGGGGACCCCCATTTAAAAGCAATGTTTTGTTTAGCTCCCTCCAGTTTTCTTACTTTTTTATTCAAACCCGGAAAAACCCTTTTTAAACCCACTTTTCGAGAAAAAACCCCTGAATTTTTGTAAAATTTTAGTTTTTTTTCAACTTTTCCGGGGCTCTAACTTTGCCAAAATTGGGACGATTTTAAAAAAACAATGTTTCAGTTTGTAGCGCATCCCTTTTCCTACTTTTGTCATTCAAACCCAGAAAAATCATTTTTAACCCCATTTTCGAGAAAAACGTGGAAATTTTTAAAAATTCAGTATTCTCAACTTTTCCCTGGCCCTCTACACTAGTTGCCATAATGGGACGATTTAAAAAATCATGTTTCAGTTAGTATCTCATCCAAGTTTACTTACTTTTTGTCATTCAACCTAGAAAACTCATTTGAACCCACTTTTCGAGAAAAATCGTGAATTTGTAAAAATCAGTTTTCTCAACTTTTCCGTGCTCTAACTCTGCCAATATTGAACGATTTTAAAAAAGCAATGTTTTCAGTTAGTACGTATCCAGTTTTACTTACTTTGGTCATTCAAACCCAGAAAACCCCATTTTGAACCCCTTTTCGAGAAATCGTGAATTTGTAAAAATTCAGTATTCTCTCAAACTTTTCCGTGCTCTACCATTGCCAATATTGGGACGATTTAAAAATCAATGTTTCAGTTAGAAGCTCATCCAATTTTACTTACATATGTCATTTAAACCCAGAAAACATCATTTTGTGAACCCACTTTTTTTTCGAGAAAATCGTGAATTTGGAAAAATTCGAGTTTTCTCAACTTTCCGTGCTCCTAACTTTGGCAATATTGGCCGATTTAAAAAGCAATGTTTCAGTTATAGGCGCATCCAGTTACTCTACTTATGTCATCAAACCTAGAAACTCATTTTGAACCCAAAATTCAGTATTCTCTACTCTTCCGTGCTCTACTTTGGCCAATATTGCCGATTTAAAAAGCAATTGTTTTCAGTTAGTAGCTCATCCAGTTTACTTACATTTGTCATTCAAGACCAGAAAACTCATTTTGAACGCCACTTTTGTGTTCGAGAAAATCGTGAATTTGCCAAAATTCAGTTTTCATCAATTTTTCCGTGCTCTAAACCTTTGCAAAACAATATTGGCACGATTTAAAAAAGCAATGTTTCAGTTAGTAGCGTATCCATGTTACTTGACATTTTTCTTCAAACCCAGAAACTCATTTTGACCCACTTTTCGAGAAAATCGTGAATTTGTAAAAATTCAGTTTTGCTCAACTTTTCCAAAAGTGCTCTACTTTGCCAAAATTGGGACGATTTAAAAAGGGCAATGTTTTTCAGCTTTAGTAGCTCCCTCAGTTTACTTACTTTGTCATTCAAACCCAGAAAATTAATTTTTGAACCCCACTTTTCGTAGAAAATCGTGGGAATTGTAAATTCAGTTTTCTCAACTTTTCCGTGCTCACTTGCCAAAATTGGTACGATTTAAAAAAGCAATGTTTCAGTTAGTAGATCCTCACAGTTTACTTACATTGTCATTCAAATCCAGAAAATTAATTTTGAAACCCACTTTTTCGAGAAAATCGTGAAGGTTGGAAAAATTCAGTTTCTTAAACTTTTCCGTGCGCAATATTGCACGATTTAAAAAAGACATGTTTTTCAGGTTATTAGCGCATCCAGTTAACTTACTTTGTCAATACAAAACCTAGAAAACTCATTTGATTGAAACCCAAATTCAGTATTCTCATACTTTTCCGTGCTCTATCTAAACTTTTGCCAATATTGGGACGATTTAACAACGGGGCAATTGTTTCAGTTAGTAGTTCATCCAGTTTACTTACATTTGTCATTCAAACCCGAAAACGCATTTTGAACCCACTTTTCGAAAATCGTGAATTTGTTAAAAATTCAGTTTTCCTCAATCTTTTCCGTGCTCTAACTTTGGCCCAATTTGGCGAGCGATTTAAAAAGCAATGTTTCAGTTATATGCGCATCCAGTTTAACTTACTTATGTCAATCAAACTCTAGAAACCTCATTTTGAACCCAAAATTCAGTATTCTCTACTCTTTTCCGTTGCTCTAACTTTTGCCGAATATTGGCACGATTTAAAAAAGCAATGTTTCAGTTATAGCTCATCCAGTTTACTTACATTTTGTCATTCAAACCCAGAAAACCTCATTTTTGAACCACTTTTCGAGAAAACGTGAATTTGCAAATTCAAGTTTTCTTCTTTCAATTTTTCCCGTGCTCTAACTTTGCCATATTGCACGATTTAGAAAAAGCAATGTTTCAGTTGTAGCGTATCCAGTTTACTTACCTTTGTCCATTCAAACCCAATAAATCATTTTTGAACCCACTTTTCGAGTAAAATCGTATTTGTAAAAATTCAGTTTTCCGTCAACCTTTTCCGTGCTCTAACTTGCCAAAATTGGGACGATTTAAAAAGCATGTTTCAGTTAGTAGCTCATCCAGTTTACTTACATTTGTCATTCAAACCCAGAAAATTAATTTTGAACCCACTTTTCGAGAAAATCGTGAATTTGTAAAAATTCAGTTTTCTCAACTTTTCCGTGCTCTAAACTTTGCCAAAATTGGACGGACTTTAAAAAAGCATGTTTCAGTTAGTAGCGTCATCCGTTTACTTACATTTGTCGTCAAATCCAGAAACTTAATTTTTGAACCCACTTTTCGAGGAATCGTGAATTTTAAAAATGTCAGTTTTCTTCAACTTTTTTTCCGTGCCAATATTGCACGATTTAAAAAAAGCAATGTTTCAGTTTAGTAGCGCATCCGTTAAATTACTTTTGTCAATCAAACCTAGAAAACCTCATTTTGAACCAAAATTCAGTATTCCTCGTACTTTTCCGTGCTCTACTTTGCCAATAATTGGGACGATTTAAAAAAGCAAAATGTTTCAGTTAGTAAACCATCCAGTTTACTTACATTTGTCATTCAATCCAGAAAATTAATTTGTGAACCCACTTTTCGAGAAAATAGTGAATTGTATAAAAAATTATTCAGTGTTTCTCAACTTTTCCGTGCTCGAACTTTGGCCAAAATTGGGACGATTTAAAAAAGCAATGTTAGCATTAGCAGCTCTCCAGTTTACTTACATTTGTCTTCAAGACCCAGAAACTCATTTTGACCCACTTTTTCGTTTTCGAGAAAATAGTGAATTTATAAAAATTCATTTCTCAACTTTCCGTGCTCTAACTTTTGCCAAAATTAGGACGATTTAAAAAAGCAATGTTACCAGTTAGCAGCTCATCCATTTTACTTACATTTGTCATTACCACCACAAGACCCGAAAAACTCATTTTGAACCCACTTTTCGAAAAATCGTGAATTTGTAAAAATGTCAGTTGTTCTGCAACTTTTCCGTGCTCTAACTTTTGCCAAAATTGGGACGATTTAAAAAAAGCAATGTTTCAGTTAGTAGCTCATCCAGTTTTAACTTCATTTGTCATTCAACCCAAAAATTAATTTTGAACCACTTTTCGAGAAAATCGTGAATTTGTAAAAATATTCCGTTTCTCCAACTTTTCTCGTGCTCGTGAACTTTGCCAAAATTTGGGACGATTTAAAAAAGCAATGTTTCATTCAGTTAGTAGCTCATCCAGTTACTTACATTTGTCATTCAAAATCCAGAAAATTAATTTTTGAACCCGCTTTTCGAGAAAAAAATCGTGAAGTTTGTAAAAAATTCAGTTTTCTCAACTTATCCGTGCCAATATTGGCACGAGTTTAAAAAAGCAATGTTTCAGTTAGTAGCGCATCCAGTTTTAACTTTACTTTTGTATGATCAAACCTAGGAAACTCATTTTGAACCCAAAAATTCAGTATGCTCTACTTTTCCGTGCTCCTAACTGTGCCATATGGACGCTTTAAAACAGCAATGTTTTTCAGTTAGTAACTCCCATCCAGTTTTTACTTTTTTTAAACATTGGTCCATTCAAATCCCACACAGAAAATTAATTTTGAACCCACTTTTCGAGAAATAGTGAATTTAATAAAATTCAGTTTTCTCAACTTTCCGTGCGCTAACTTTGGCAAAATTGGGACGATTTAAAAAAGGCCATGTACAGTTAGCAGCTCATCCAGTTTACTTAGATTTTTTACATTTGTTCATTCAAACCCAGAAAACTGCATTTTGAACGCCACTTTTCGATAAAAATAGTGTTTATAAAAATTCAGTTTTCTCACTTTTCCGTGCTCTAACTTTGGCCATAAATTGGACGATTTAAAAAAGCAATGTTTCAGTTAGTAGCTCATCCAGTGTTTACTTACATTTGTCATTACAAACCCAGAAAACTCATTTTGACCACTTTTCGAGAAAATCGTGATTTGCCAAAATCGTTTTCTCAATTTTTCCGTGCTCTAGACTTTGCCCAATATTTTCAACGATTTTAAAAAGCATGTTTCAAGGTTAGTAGCGTCTCCGGTTTACTTACATTGTCATTCAAACCCAGAAACTATTTTGAACCCACTTTTCGAGGAAATCGTGAAATTTGTAAAAATTCAGTTTTCTCAACTTTTCGTCTCTAACTTTGCCAAAATTGGGAAGCGATTTAAAAAAAGCAATGTTCAGTTAGTAGCTCACCAGTTTACTTACATTTGTCATTCAAACCCAGAAAACTCATTTTGAACCCACTTTCGAGAAATCTGGAATTTTGTAAAAATTCAGTTTTCATCAACTTTTCCGTGCTCTACTTTGCCAAATTGGGAACGATTTGAAAAGCAATGTTTTCAGTTATTACTCATCCATTTTACTTACATTTGTCCATTCAAAACCCAGAAAATTAATTTTGAAAACCCACTTTTCGAGAAAATCGTGAATTTTGTAAAAATTCAGTTTTTCTCAACTTTTCCGTGCTACTAACTTTGCCAAAATTGGTACGATTTTAAAAAAGCACTGTTTCAGTTAGTAACTCATCCAGTTTTTACTTACATTTTGTCATTCAAATCCAGAAAATTATTTTGAACCCACTTTTCGAGAAAAATAGTGAATTTATAAAAATTCATTTTCTCACTTTTCCGTGGCTCTAACTTTGCCAAATTGGTACGTTTAAAAAGCAATGTTTCAGTTAGGCAGCTCATCCAGTTTACTACATTTGTCATTCAAACTCCAGAAAACTCATTTTGAACCCACTTTTCGAGAAATCGTGAATTTGTAAGAATTCAGTTTTCTCACTTTTTTCCGTCTCTAAACTTTTGCCAAAATTGGGACGATTTAAAAAAAGCAATGTTTCAGTTAGTAGGCGCATCCAGTTTACCTACTTTGTCATTAGAACCTAGAAAAATCATTTTTGAACCCCACTTTTTCGGAAAATAGTGATTTTAAAAAATTCAGTTTTCTCAACTTTTTTCCGTTGCTCTAAACTTTGCCAATAATTGGACGATTTAAAAAACAATGTTTCCGTTAAGTAGCGCATCCAGTTTAACTTACTTTTGTCATTCAAACCTAGAAAACTCAATTTTTGAACCCACTTTTCGAGAAAATCTGATTTGGTTAAAAATTCAGTTTTCTCACTTTTCCGTGCTCTAACTCTGCCATATTGGACGATTTAAAAAAAGCAATGTTTCAGTTAGTAGCGTATCCATTTTACTTACATTTGTCCATTCAAACCCAGAAAACCCCATTTTGAAACCCTAACTTTTCGAGAAAATCGTGAATTTGTAAAATTTCAGTTTTCTCACCTTTTCCGTGCTTAACCTTTGGCCAAAATTTGGGCGATTTAAAAAAGCAATGTTTCAGTTAGTGTAGCTCATCAGTTTACTTACATTTTGTCATATCAAATCCAGAAATTAATTTTGACCCCACTTTTCGAGAAAATCGTGAAGTTGTAAAAATTCAGTTTTCCCTCAACTTTTCCGTGCTCTAACTTTGCCAATATTGGCACGATTTAAAAAGCATTGGTTTCCAGTTAGTATCGCATCCAGTTAACTACTTTTGTCAATCAAACATAGAAAACCGTCATTTTGAACCCAAAATTCATATTCTCTACTTTTCCCCGGCTCTAGAACTTTGCCAATATTGGGACGATTTAAAAAAAGCAATGTATTCAGTTAGTAGCTCATCCAGTTTACGTACATTTGTCCATTCAAACCAGAAAACTCATTTTGAAACCACTTTTCGAGAAAATCGTGAATTGTAAAATTCAGTTTTTTCTCAACTTTTCCGTGCTCTAACTTTTGGCAATATTTGGCACGATTTAAAAAGCAATGTTTCAGTTAGTAGCGTATCCAGTTTACTTACATTTGTCATTCAAACCTAGAAATCTCATTTTGAACCCACTTGTTGAGAAAATCTTTGAATTTGTAAAATTCAGTTTTCTGCACTTTTTCGTGCTCTAAACTTTAACTTTGGCCAAATTGGGACTATTTAAAAAGCAATGTTTCAGTTTAGTAGCTCCTTACAGTTTACGGTTACATTTGTCATTCAACCCAGAAAATTAATTTTTGAACCCACTTTTCGAGAAAATCGTGAATTTGGTAAAAATTCATGTTTTCTCAACTTTTCCGTGCTCTAACTTTGCCAAATTGGACGATTTAAAAAAGCAATGTTTCATAGTAACTCTCTCCAGTTTACTTACATTTGTCATTCAAATCCAGAAAATTAATTTTGACCCACTTTTTTCGAGAAAATCGTGAATTTGTACAAAATTCAGTTTTCTCTCACTTTTCCTGCGCTAACTTTGCCAATATTGGCACGATTTAAAAAAGCAATTTTCAGTTAGTAGCTCATCCAGTTTTACTTACATTTGTCATTCAAAACCCAAAAACCCATTTTGAACCCACTTTTCGAGAAAATCGTGAATTTGTAAAAATTCAGTTTCTCAACTTTTCCTACTCTAACTTTGGCCAAAATTGGGACGTTTAAAAAGCAAATGTTTCAGTTTAGTAGCTCATCCGTTTTTACTTAGCATTTGGTCATTCAAAATCCAGACAATTAATTTTGAACCCACTTTTCGAGAAAATCGTGAATTTGTAAAAATTCAGTTTTCTTCAACTTTTTCCGTGCTCTAACTTTGCCAATATTTGGCAACTAATTTAAAAAAGGGCAATGTTTTCAGTTAGTAGCGCATCCAGTTAAACTTACTTTTGTCAAATCAAACTCAGAAAACCTTTTTGAACCCAAATTCAGTATTCTTCTTAACTTTTCCGTTGCTCTACTTTGCCAATATTGGGACGATTTAAAAAAGCAATGTTTCAGTTTAGTATCTCATCATCCAGTTTACTTACAATTTGTCATTCAAACGCCAGAAAACTCATTTTGCACCCCTTTTCGAGAAAATCGTGAATTTGTAAAAATTCAGTTTTCAACTTTTCGTGCTCTAACTTCTGCCAATATTGGCACGGATTTTAAATAAAGCAATGTTTCAGTTAGTAGCGTATCCAGTTTACTTACATTTGGTCCATTCAAACGCCAGAAAACTCTCATTTTGACCCACTTTTCGAGAAAATCGTGAATTTGTAAAATTCAGTTTTCTCAACTTTTTCCGTGCTCTACTTTTGCCATTATTGGCACGATTTAAAAAGCAATGTTTCAGTTATAGCGTATCCCCAGTTACTTACATTTGTCATTCAACACCCAGAAAACTCATTTTACCCACTTTTTCGAGAAATCGTGAATTTGTAAAAATTCAGTTTTCTCAACTTTTCCTGCTCTAACTTTGCCAATATTGGCACGATTTAAAAAGCAATGTGTTCAGTTTAGTATCGTATCAAGTTTACTTACATTTGTCATTCAAACCCAGAAAACTTCAATTTTGAACCCACTTTCGGGGGGGAAAGAAAATCGTGAATTTTGGTAAATTCAGTTTTCTCACACTTTTTTTTTTCCTTTTCTGGTTTTTCTAACTTTGGCCGACAAAAAAATATGGGGACGAAGTGTAAATAAAAGCAAGGTACGCGAAATGTGGGGCACGTTAGACGGCGTGCGCTGTGTGTGTTACATAATCACAAAACACAGTGTGTGTCGTGTGCATAATCCAGAAAAAAATAAGGGTGGGGACCCACGGTTTGTCGAGAGTGTGTGCGTGAATTTGTGAAAAATTCCGTTTTTCTCAACTTGATTCCCGTGCTGCTCGAAACGGTGCCAATTTGGCACGTGTCATATCGATTTAAACAACATGTTTTCAGTTAGTAAGCGGGGCATCCAGTTAACGTACTTTTTGTCAATCAAACCTAGAAAGTGTCATTTTTGAACCAAAATTCATATTCTCCTACTTTTCCGTGCTCTAACTTTTGCAATATTGGGACGATTTAAAAAAGCAATGTGGGGGTGGTGGGTTCAGTTAGTAGCTCATCCAGTTTACTACTTTACATTTGTCATTACAAACCCAGCAAACTCCATGTGGAAAACCCACTTTTATCGAGAAAAAATAAAAAAAAAATCGGTGAATTTGTAACAATTTCAGTTTTTCTCAACTTTTCCGGTGGCTCTAACTTGCCAAGATTGGCACGATTTAAAAAAGCAATGTTTTCAGTTAGTAGGCGTATCCAGTTTAACTTACAATTTGTCCTTCAAACCCAGAAAACCATTTGAACCACTTTTGCGAGAAAAATCGTGAATTTGTAAAATCAGTTTTCTCAACTTTTCCGTGCTCTAACTTTGCCAAATTGGGGGACGATTTAAAAAAAGCAATGTTCAGTTAGTAGGCTCATCCAGTTTCTTACATTTGTCATTCAAACCCAGAAAATTAATTGTGAACCCACTTTTTCGAGAAAATCGAGAATTTTGTAAAAATTCAGTTTTCTCAACTTTCGTGCTCTACTTTGCCAAATTGTTACGATTTAAAAAAGCTAATGTTTGTTTTTTTTCGAGAAAAATCGTGAATTGTAAAAATTCATTTTTCTGTCAACTTTTCCGTGCTCTAACTTTGCCAAAATGGGACGCATTTAAAAGCAATGTATTTCCAGTTAGTAGTCTCATCCAGTTTACTACATTTGTCATCAAAACCCAGAAAAATTAATTTTGAACCCCTTTCAGAAAAATCGTGAATTTGTAAAAATTCAGTTTTCTCAACTTTTCCGTACTGTAACTTTGCCAAAATTGGGACGATTTAAAAGGCAATGTATCATTTAGTAACTCATCCAGTTTTACTTACATTTGTCATTCAAACCCAGAAAACTCATTTGACCCACTTTTCGAGAAATATCGAGAATTGTAAAAAATTTCGTTTTCTCAACTTTTCCGTCTCTAACTTTGCCAAAATTGTTACGATTTAAAAAAGCAATGTTTTTTTTCGAGAAAATCGTGAATTTGTAAAAATTCAGTTTTCTCAACTTTTGCCGTGCTCTAACTTTTGCCAAAATTGGGACGTTTAACAAAGCATGTTTCAGTTAGTAGCTTCATTCCGGTGTTACTTACATTTGTCATTCAAAACCCAGAAAATTAATTTTGAACCCCTTTTCGAGAAAAATCGTGAATTTGTAAATTCAGTTTTTCTCACTTTTCCGTGCTCTAACTTTGGCCCAAATTGGGGACGATTTAAAAAAGCAATGTTTCAGTTAGTACTCCATCCAGTTTACTTACATTTGGTCCAATTCAAATCGAAAATTATTTTGAACCCACTTTTCGAGACAATCGTATTTGTAAAATTCAGTTTTCTCAACTTTTTCCGTGCTCTAACTTTGCCAAAATGGGACATTTAAAAAGCAATGTTTCAGTTAGTAGCTCCATCCGTTTACCTTACATTTGTCATTCAAACCCAGAAAACTCATTTTGAACCCACTTTTCAAAAATCGTGAATTTTGTAAAAATTCAGTTTCTCAACTTTTCCGTGCTTCTAACTTGTGCCAAAATTTGGACGATTTAAAAAGCAATGTTCAGTTAGTAGCGCATCATTTACCTACTTTTGTCATTCAACCTAGAAAAATCATTTGAACCCCTTTTCGAGAAAATCGTGAATTTGTAAAAATTAGTTTTTCTCAACTTTTCCGTGCTCTAACTTTGCCAATAATGGGAACGATTTAAAAAAAAAGCAATGTTTCAGTTAGTAGCGCTCCAGTTTAACTTACTTTTGTCATTCCAACTCCAGAAAACCCCCATTTTGAACTCCACTTTTCGAAAAATCGTGAATTTGTAAAATTCAGATTTTTTCTTCAAACTTTTCCGTGCTCTAACGTTGCCATATTGGGACGATTTAAAAAGCATGTTTCAGTTAGTAGCTCATCCAGTTTACTTACATTTGTCATTCAAACCCAGAAAACGCATTTTGAACCACTTTTTTTCGAGAAATCGTGAATTTGTAAAAATTCATTTTTCTCAACTTTTCGCGTGCTCTAACTTTTTTTGCCAATATTGCACGTTTAAAAAAAAGCATTGTTATCAGTTAGTAGCGCATCCAGTTTAACTTACTTTTGTCAATCAAACCTAGAAAACTCATTTTGAACCCAAATGTCATATTCTCTCTCTACCTTTTTACCCGTGCTCTACTTTCCAATATTGGGACGATTTAAAAAAGCAATGTTCAGTAGTAGCGTATCCATTTTTACTTACATTGTCATTCAAACCCAGAAAATACTCATTTTGAACCCACTTTTCGAGAAAATCGTGAATTTGTAACATTCAGTTTTCTCACCTTTTTCCGTGCTCTAACTTTGCCAAAATTGGGGACGATTTAAAAAAGCAATGTGTTCATTAGTACTCATCCAGTTTACTTACATTTGTCATTCCAACCCAGAAAATTAATTTTGAACCCACTTTTTCGAGAAATCGTGAATTTTGTAAAAATTCAGTTTTCCTCAACTTTTCCGTGCGCTAACTTA
>JANFPS010000498.1:0-13510 GCA_024703675.1 Drosophila nebulosa
TTGGTTTTTTTGGGGAAAGACAAAAGTAAGTAAACTGGATGGTACAACTGAAAACATTGCTTTTTTAAATGCCCCCAAAATTGGCAAATTGAGAGGAAAGTTGGAAAAACTGAATTTTTACAAAAAATTTAAAAAATTTTCAGGAATGACAAAGTAAGAAACTGGATGCGCTACTAAACTGAAATTGCTTTTTTAATCGTCCCAATTGGCAAAGTTAGAGCACGGAAAAGTAGAGAAACGAATTTTTACAAATCACGATTTTCTCGAAAATAGGTTAAAATGGTTTTCTAGGTTTGAATGACAAAGTAAGTAAACTGGATGGCTACTAACTGAAACATTGCTTTTTTAAATCGTCCAATATTGGCAAAAATTAGAGCACGGAAAAAGTGAGAAAACTGAATTTTACAAATTCACGATTTTCTCGAAAAGTGGGTTCAAATAGTTTTCTAGGTTTAATGACAAATGTAATAAAAGGATGAGATACTAACTGAAACATTGCTTTTTTAAATCGTCCAATATTTGGGAAAGTTAGAGCACGGAAGAGGTTTAGGAATACTGAATTTTTACAAAAATTTACGATTTTCTCGAAAAAAATGGGTTTAAAATGAGTTTTTTAGGTTTTTTAATGACAAAGTAAGTAAATGGATGCGCTACTAACTGAAACATTTCTTTTTAAATCGTCCCCAAAATTGCAAAGTAAAAGCACGGAAAGTTGAGAATACTGAATTTTTACAAATTCACGATTTCTCGAAAAGTGGGTTCAAAATAGTTTCTAGGGGTTTAAGTGACAAAAGTAAGTGAAAAAGTATGAGCTACTAACTAAAACATTGCTTTTTTAAATCGTCCCAATATTGGCAAAGTTAGAGCACGGAAAAGTTGAGAAACTGAATTTTTACAAATTCACGATTTTCTGAAAGTGGGTAAAATGAGTTTTCTAGGTTTGAATGACAAATGTAAGTAAACTGGAACTTTTAACAAAATTTTTTTTCGATTTTCTGCCGGGAAAATTGGGTTCAAAAGGGGGTTTTCTAGGTTTGAATGACAAAAGTAAGTAAACTGGATGCGCTTACTAACTGAAACATTGCTTTTTTAATCGTCCCAATATTTGGGAAAGTTAGAGCACGGAAAAGTTGAAAACTGAATTTTTACAAATTTACGATTTTCTCGAAAAGTGGGTTAAAAATGAGTTTTCTAGGTTTGAATGACAAAGTAAAGAAACGGATGCTACTAACTGAAAAAATTGCTTTTTTAAATCGTCCCAATATGGCAAAGTTAGAGCACGGAAAAGTGAGAATACTGAATTTTTACAAATTACGATTTCTCGAAAAGTGGTCAAAATGAGTTTTCTAGGTTTGAATGACAAATGTAAGTAGAACTGGATGAGCTACTAACTGAAACATTGCTTTTTTAAATCGTCCCAATATTGGCAAAGTTAGAGCACGGAAAAGTTGAGAATACTGAATTTTTACGAAAAGTGGGTTCAAAATTAGTTTTCTAGGTTTGAGTGACAAAAGTAAGTAAACTGGATGAGCTACTAACTGAAACATTGCTTTTTTAAATCGTCCCAATACTGGCAAAGTTAGAGCACGGAAAAGTTGAGAATACTGAATTTTTACAAATTCACGATTTTCTCGAAAAGTGGGTTCAAAATGAGTTTTCTAGGTTTGAATGACAAATGTAAGTAAACTGGATGCGCTACTAACTGAAACATTGCTTTTTTAAATCGTCCCAATATTGGCAAAGTTAGAGCACGGAAAAGTGAGAATACTGAATTTTTTACAAATTACGATTTTTCGAAAAAGTGGGTTCAAAATTAGTTTCTAGGTTTGAATGACAAAAGTAAGTAAACTGGATGAGCTACTGCAAACTGCAAAATGAAACATTGCTTTTTTAAATCGTCCCAATATTGGCAAAGTTAGAGCACGGAAAAGTTGAGAAACTGAATTTTACAAATTCACGATTACGATTGTTCTCAAAAAGTGGTGTCAAATTAGTTTTCTAGGTTTGAGTGACAAAAGTAAGAAATGGATGCGCTACTAACTGAAAACATGCTTTTTTAAATCGTCCAACTATTGGCAAAGTTAGAGCACGGAAAAGTGAGGAATACTGAATTTTTACAAATCACGATTTCTCGAAAAGTGGGTGCAAATGAGTTTCTAGGTTTGAATGACAAATGTAAGGAAACTGATGCGCTATAACTGAAACATTGCCTTTTTAAATCGTCCCAATATTGGCAAGTAAAAGCCACGGAAAAGTTTAAGAATACTGAATTTTTACAAATTCACGATACTCTCGAAAAGTGGGTTCAAAAAATAGTTTCCAGGTGAATGACAAAAGTAAGGACAGTATGAGCTACTAAACTAAAAACATTGCTTTTTAAATCGTCCCAATATTGGCAAAAGGTAGAGCACGGAAAGTTGAGAAAACTGAATTTTTACAATTCCACGATTTTCTCGAAAAAGTAGTTAAAAAGCAGTTTCATAGGTTTGAATCACAAATGTAAGTAAACTGGAACTTTTACAAATTTTCGATTTTCTGAAATAAATGGGTTCAAAATGTGTTTTCTAGGTTTGAATGACAAAGTAAAAATAAACTGGAGCGCTACTAACTGAAAACATGCCTTTTTAAATCGTCTCAATATTTTCAAAGAAGAGCACGGAAAAAGTTGAGAAAACTGAATTTTTACAAATCACGATTTCTCGAAAAGTGGGTTCAAAATGAGTTTTCTGGGTTTGAATGACAAAAGTAAGTAAACTGGCTGTGTACTAACTGAAACATTCTTTTTAAATAGTCCCAATATTGCAAGTAAAAGCACGGAAATGCTGAGAATACTGAATTTTACAAATTCACGATTTTCTCGAAAGTGTTAAAAAATGGTTTTCTAGGTTTGAATGGACAAAAGTAAGTAAACTGGATGAGCTACTAATGAACATGGCTTTTTTAAATCGTCCCAATATTGGCAAAGTAGAGCACGGAAAGTTGAGAAAACTGAATTTTCTTTAAAAATCACGATGTTCTCGAAAAGTAGGTTAAAAATGAGTTTTCTAGGTTGAATGACAAACTGTAAGATAACTGATGCCCTACAACTGAAACATTGACCTTTTTTAAATCGTCCCAATATTGGCAAAGGTTAGGAGCACGGAAGAGGGAGAATACTGAATTTTACAATTCACGATTTTCTCGAAAATGGGTTCGAAATGAGTTGTCCAGGTTTTAATGAAAAAAGTAAGAAAACTGGATGAGCTACTAACTAAGACATTGCTTTTTTAAATCGTCCCAATATTGTCAAGTAGAGCCTGGGAAAGTTGAGAATATGAATTTTACAAAGTCAGATTTTCTCAAAAAGTGCGGTTCAAAATAGTTTTCTAGTTGAGTGACAAACGAGTAAACTGGATGAGCTACTAACTGAACATTGCTTTTAAATCGTCCCAATATTGGCAAGTTAGAGCACGGAAAAGTGAGAATACTGATTTTCCAAATTCACGATTTTCTCGAAAAGGGGCGTTCAAAAGGAGTTTTCTACAAGTTTGAATGACAAATGAAGTAATTGGATGCGCTACTAACTGAAACATTGCTTTTTAAATGTCCCAATATTTTGTGTCCCCCCCCCAAAGTTAGAGCACGGAAAAGTGGAGAATACTGAATTTTTACGAAAAGTGGTTCAAAATGAGTTTTCTAGGTTTGAATGGACAAATGTAAGTAAAACTGGATGCGCTATACTGAAACATTGCTTTTTTAAATCGTCCAATATTGGCCAAAGTTAGAGCACGGAAGAGGTAGAATACTGACTTTTTACAAATTCACGATTTTCTCGAAAATGTTCGAAATGAGTTGTCCAGGTTTTATGAGAAAAGTAGAAAAATGATGAGCTACTAACTGATGACATTGCTTTTTTAAATCGCCCAATATTGTCAAGTTAGAGCTGGAAAGTGAGATACTGAATTTTTACAATTCACGATTTTCTCAAAAAAGTAGGGTTCAAATTAGTTTCTAGGTTTGAGTGACAAAAGTAAGTAAACTGGATGAGCTACTAACGGAACATTGCTTTTTTAAATCGTCCCAATATTGGCCAAAGGTAGAGAACGGAAAAGTTGAGATACTGATTTTGACAAATTCACGATTTCGAAAAGGGGTTCAAAATGAGTTTCTAGGTTGAAGACAAACTGTAAGTAAACTGGATGCGACTACTAACGCGAAACATTGCTTTTTAATCGTCCCAAATTGGCAAAGTTAGAGCACGGAAAAGTTGAGAATACTGAATTTTTACAAAATCACGATTTCCGAAAGTGGTTCAAAATAGTTTCTAGGTTGAATGACAAAAGTAAGTGAACAGTATGAGATACAACTAAAACATTGCTTTTTTAAATCGTCCCAATATTGCAAGGTTAGGCACGGAAAAGTTGAGAAAACTGAATTTTTACAAATCACGCATTTTCTCGAAAGTGGGTTCAAAATGAGTTTTTAGGTTTGATGGAAAAGTAGTAAACTGGATGCGCAATAACTGAAACATGCTTTTTTAAATCGTCTCAATATTGGCAAAGAAGGGAGCACGGGGAAAAGTTGAGAAAACTGAATTTTTTAAAAATTCACGATATTATCGAAAAGTGGGTTCAAAATAGTTTTCTAGGTTTGAATGACAAAAGTAAGTGAACAGTATGAGTACGAACTAAAAACATTGCTTTTTTAAATCGTCCCAATATTGGCAAAGTTATGAGCACGGAAAAGGGAGGAAAACTGCAATTTTACAATTTCACGATTTTCTCGAAAAGTAGGTTAAAAAGAGTTTTCTAGGTTTGATGACAAATGTAATAAACTGGAACTTTTACAAATCACGATTTTCTCGAATTGGTTCAAAATGTGTTTTTCTAGGTTTGAATGACATAAGTAAATCAAACGGGATGCGCTACTAACTGAAACATTGCTTTTTTAAATCGTCCAATATTTCAAGGTAAGAGCACTGAAAAAGTGAGGAAAACGAATTTTACAAATTCACGATTTTCAGCGAAAAAAGTGGGTTCAAAATGAGTTTTCTAGGTTTGAATGACAAATGTAAGTAAACTGGATGAGCTACTATCTGAAACATTGCCTTTTTAAATCGTCCCAATATTGGCAAAGTTAGAGCACGAAAAGTTGAGAAAACTGAATTTTTACAAATTCACGATTTTTCGAAAAGTAGGTTAAAAGAGTTTTTAGGTTGGTAGAATGACAAATGTAATGTAAGTAAACTGCATGCGCTACTAAACTGAAACATTGCTTTTTAAATCGTCCCAATATGGCAAAGTTAGAGCACGGAAAAGTTGAGAAAACTGAATTTTAAACAAATTCACGATTTTCTCGAAAAGTAGGTTAAAAATGAGTTTTCTAGTTTGAATGACAAATGTAAGTAAACTGATGACGCTACTAACTGAAACATTGCTTTTTAAATCGTCCCAATATTGTCAAGTAGAGCACGGAAATGTTGAGAATACTGAATTTTTACGAAACGTGGACTTCAAATAGTTTTCTAGGTTTGAGTGACAAAAGTAAGTAAACATGGATGAGCTACTAACTGAAAACATTGCTTTTTTAAATCGTCCCAATACTGGCAAAGTTAGAGCACGGAAAGTTGGAGAATAATGAATTACAGATTCACGATTTCTCGCAAAGTGGATCAAAAATGAGTTTCTAGGTTTGAATGGACAAATGTAAGTAATGGATGCGCTACAACTGAAACATTGCTTTTTTAAAATCGTCCCATATGGCCAAAGTTAGAGCACGGAAGAGGTGAGAATACTGAAATTCTTACAAATCACGATTTTATCGAAAAATGGGTTCGAATGAGTTGTCCAGCGTTTAATGACAAAAGTAAGATAACTGGATGAGTACTACTGAGACATGCTTTTTTAAATCTCCCAATATTGTCAAAGTTAGAGCACGGAAAAGTTGGAATACTGAATTTTTACAAATTCACGATTTTCTCAAAAAGGTGGGTTCAAAATAGTTTTCTAGGTTGAGTGACAAAAGATAAGTAAACTGGATGAGCTACTAACTGAAACATTGCTTTTTTAAATCGTCCCAATATTGGCAAAGTTAGAGGCACGGAAAAGTTGAGATACTGAATTTTACAAATCACGATCTTCTCGACAAAGTCGGTCAAAAATGAGTTTTCTAGGTTTGAATGACAAAATGTAAGTAAACTGGATCGCGCTACTAACTGAAACATTGCTTTTTTTAAATCGCCCAATATTGGCAAAGTAAAAGCACGAAAGTTGAGAATACTGATTTTTTTACAAATTCACGATATTCTCGAAAAGTGCGGTTCAAAAATAGTTTTCTAGGTTTAAATGACAAAAGAAGTGAACAGTATGAGCTACTAACTAAAACATTGACTTTTTAAATGCGTCCCAATATTGCAAAGTTAAAAGCACGGAAAAGTGAGAAACTTGATTTTTACAAATCCGTTTATTTTCTCGAAAAGTAGGTTTAAAAATAAAAAAAACAACAAAACGAGTTTTCTAGGTTTGAATGACAAATGAAGTAAACTGAACTTTTAACAATTACGATTTCTCGAAAATTGGGTTCAAATGTGTTTTCTAGGTTTGAAATGACAATTAATAACTGGATGCGGCTACTAACTGAAACATTGCTTTTTTTAATCGTCCCACTATTTTCAAAGTAAGAGCACACGCGAAAAAGTTAGAAAACTGAATTTTCATAATTCACGATTTTCTCGAAAAGTGGGTGCAAAATGAGTTTCTGGGTTTGAATGACAAAAGTAAGTAAACTGGAGCGCTACTAACTGAAACATTGATTTTTAAACAATCGTCCCAATAGTGGCCAAAACTTAGGAGCACGGAAAAAGTTGAGAAAACTGAATTTTTACAAATTCACGATTTTTCGAAAAGTAGGTTAAAAATGAGTTTTCTAGTTTGAATGACAAATGTAAGTAAAATCACGATTTTCTCGAAAATTGGGTCAAAAATGTGTTCTAGGTTTGAAGGACAAAGTAAATAAACTGGATGCGCCTATAACTGAAACATGCTTTTTTTAAATCGTCCCAAATTTTCAAAGTAAGAGCACGGAAAAGTTGAGAATACTGAATTTTTACAAATTCACGATTTTCTCGAAATTGGGTGTAAAAATGTGTTTTCTAGGTTTGAATGACAAAAGATAAATAAACTGGATGCGCTACTAACGAAACATTGTTTTTAAATCGTCCCAAATATTGGCAATGTAAAAGCAGGAAATGCTGAGAATACTGAATTTTTACAAATTCACGATTTTCTCGAAAAGGTGGTCAAATGAGTTTCTTCTAGGTTGAATGACAAAAGTAAGTAAATGGAGAGCTACTAACTGAAACATTGCTTTTTTTAAATGTCCCAATATTGCAAGTTAGAGCACGGAAAAGTTGAGAAAACTGAATTGTTAAAATTCACGATTTTCTCGAAAAGTAGGGTAAAATGAGTTTCAGGTTTAGCCAATGTAAATGTAAGTAAAACGGAATGCGCCTACTAACTGAAACATTGCTTTTTAAATCGTCCCAAATTGGCAAAGTTAGAGAACGGAAAAGTTGAGAAACTGAAATTTAACAAAGTCACGATTTTCTCGAAAGTAGGTTAAAAAAGAGTTTCTAGTTGAATGACAAATGTAAGTAAAAATGGATCCGCTACAACTGAAACATTGCTTTTAAATCGTTCCCAAATATGTAAAAGTAGAGAACGGAAAAAGTTGAGAATACTGAATTTTTAAAATCACGATTTCTCGAAAGTGGATCAAATGAGTTTTTAGGTTGAATGACAAATGTAAGTACTGGCTGCGCTACTAACTGAAACATGCTTTTTAAATCGTCCCAACATTGAAGGTTAGAGCACGGAAGAGGTGAAGAATACTTTAATTTTTACAAATCACGATTTCTCGAAAAATGGGTCGAAATGAGTTGTCAGGTTTTAATGAGAAAAGAAGAAAACTGGATGAGATACTAACTGAGACATTGCTTTTAACGTTCCCAAGATTGTCAAAAGTTAAGAGCACGAAAAAGTTGAGAATACTGAATTTTACAAAATTCCCGATTTTCTCAAAAAGTGGGATCAAATAGTTTTCTAGGTTTGAGTGACAAAATAAGTAAACTGGATGAGCTACCTAACTGAAACATTGCTTTTTTAAATCGTCCCAATATCTGAGGACCAAAGTTAGAGCACGGAAAAGTGGAGAATACTGAATTGTACAAATTCACGATTTTCTCGAAAAGTGAGGTTCAAAATGAGTTTTTCTAGGTTGAATGACAAATGTAAGTAAACTGATGCGCTACTAACTGACACATTGCTTTTTAAAAATCGTCCCAATATGGCAAGTAAAAGCACCGGGAAGGTGAGAATACTTAATTTTTACAAATCACGAATTTTCTCGAAAAGTGGTTAAAATTAGTTTTCTAGGTTTGAATGACAAAAGTAAGTGACCAGTATGAGTACTAACTAAAACATGGCTTTTTTTAAATCGTCCCAATATTGTCAATGTAGAGCACGAAAAAAGTTGAGAAACTGGAATTTTACAAATTCACGATTTTCTCGAAAAAGTTGGGTTCAAAATTAGTTTTCTAAGGTTGAATGACAATGTAAGTAACTGGAAATTTTACAAATTCACGTTTTTTTCTCGAAAATTGGTTCAAAATGGTGTTTTCTAGTTTGGAATGACAAAAGTAAGTAAACTGGATGGCGCTACTAACTAAAACATTGCTTTTTAAATGTCCCAATCTGCAAGTTAGAGCACGGAAAAGTTGAGAAAACTTAATTTTTACAAATTCACGATTTTCTCGAAAAGTAGGTTGAAAATGAGTTTTCTAGGTTTGAATGACAAAAGTAAGTAAACTGGATGCGCCTTACTAACTGAAACATTGCTTTTTTAAATAGTCACATATTGGCAAAGTTAGAGCACGGAAAAGTTGAGAATACTCAATTTTACAATTCACGATTTTCTCGGAAAAGTGGGATCAAAATGAGTTTTCTAGTTGGATGACAAATGTAAGTAAACTGGATCGCTCCTAACTGAAACATGCTTTTTTAAATCGTCCACTATTGGCCAAGTTAGAGCCGGAAAGTTTTGTGAGAAAAACTGAATTTTTACAAATCCGATTTCTCGAAAATTGGGTTAAAAAAGAGTTTTCTAGGTTGAATGACAAACTTAAATGTGAACAAGTATGAGCCACTAATTTAAAACATGCTTTTTTAAATCGTCCCAATATTGGCAAAGTTAGAGCACGGAAAAAATGAGAATACTGAATTTTTTTTTTTTTTTTTTTTACAAATTCACGATTTATCGAAAAGTGGGTTTAAAATGAGTTTTTGGTTTGAATGACAAAAGTAAGTAAACTGGATGAGCCACTAACTGAAAACAGATTTTTTAAAGCGTCCCAATATTTTCAAGTAAGAGCAGGAAAAGTTGAGAAAAAACTGAATTTTTACAAATTTCCACCTATTTTCTCGAAAAGTGGGTTCAAAATGAGTTTTTCTGGGTTGAATGACAAAAAGTAAGTAACTGGATGCGCTACTAACTAAAAACATTGCCTTTTTTAAATCGTCCAATATTGGCAAAGTTAGAGCACGGAAAAGTTGAAGAAAACGAATTTTTACAAATTCACGATTTTCTCGAAAAGTTAGGTTAAAAATGATTTCTAGGTTTGAATGACAAATGTAAGATAAATGATGGCTTACTAACTGAAACATTGCTTTTTAAATCGTCCCAATATGGGCAAAAGTATAGAGCACACGGAAAAAAAAAAAAAAAAAAAAAAGAAAAACAAAAAAAAAGTTGAGAAAACTGAATTTACAAATTCACCGACTTTTCTCGAAAAAGAGGTTAAAAATGAGTTTTATAGGGTTTGAGGTGACAAAAAGTAAGTAAAGATGCGCTACTAACTGAAACATGCTTTTTTAAATCGTCCCACTATTGCAACGTTAGATCACGGAAAAAGTTGAGAAAACTGAATTTTACAATCACGATGTTTCTCGAAAGTAGGTTAAAATGAGTTTCTAGGTTTGAATGACAAATGTAAGTAAACTGGATGCGCTACTAACTGAAACAGTCTTTTTAAATCGTCCCAATATTGGCAAAGTTAGAGCACGGAAGAGGTGAGAATACTGAATTTTTACAAATTCACGATTTTCTCGAAAAATGGGGTCGAAATGAGTTGTCCAGGTTTTAATGACAAAAGTAAGAAAACTGGATGAGCTACTAACTGAGACATGCTTTTTTAAATCGTCCCAATATTGTCAAAGTGAGAGCCGGAAAAGTGAGAATACGACTTCCGTTAAAAATTCACGATTTCTCGAAAAGTGGGTTCAAAATTAGTTTCTAGGTTTGAGTGACATATGTAAAGTAAACTGGATGGAGCTACTAACTGAAACATTGCTTTTTAAATGTTCCCAATATGGCAAAGTAAAAGCACGGAAAGTTGAGGGGGGTTGTGGGGGGGGTGAAACTGAATTTTTACAAATCACGATATTGCGAAAAACGTGGGTTCAAAAATAGTTTTAGGTTTGAATATCAAAAAGTAAGTAAACAGTATGAGTACTAACTAAAACATTGCTTTTTTAAATCGTCCCAATATTGCAAAGTTAGGCACGAAAAAGTTGAGAAAACTGAATTTTACCAATTCACGATTTTCTCGGAAAAGTAGGTTAAAAAAAAAAAAATGAGTTTTCTAGGGTTGGAGTGAAAAAGTAAAGTAAACTGGATGCGTACTAACTGAAACCATTGCTTTTTTAAATCGTCCCAATATTGGCAAAGTTAGAGCACGGAAAAGTTGAGAAAACTGAATTTTTACAAAATTCACGATTTTTCTCGAAAAGTGGTTCAAATGAGTTTTCTGGGTTTGAATGACAAAAGTAAGTAAAAATGGATGCGCTACTAACTGAAACATTGCTTTTTTAAAATTCGTCCCAATCTGTCCAAAGTTAGAGCAGAAAAGTTGAGAATACTGAATTTTACGAAAAAGTGGGTTCAAAATTAGTTTTCTAGGTTTGAGTGACAAAAGTAAGTAACTGGATGCGCTACTAACTGAAACATTGCTTTTTTAAACGTGCCAATATGGCAAAGTTAGGAGCACGGAAGAGGTGAGAATACTGAATTTTAACAAATCACGATTTTCTCGAAAAATGGGTCGAATGAGTTTGTCCAGGTTTAATGACAAAAGGTAAGAAAACTGGATGAGTACTAACTGAGACATGCTTTTTTAAATCGTCCCAATTGTCAAAGTTAGAGCCACGAAAAACAGTGAAAAAGTTGAGAATACTGAAATTTTACAAATTCACGATTCTCCGAAACAAGTGGCGTTCAAAATTAGTTTTCTAGGTTTGAGTGACAAAGTAAGTAAAACTGGGATGAGATACTAACTGGAAAAACATTGCTTTTTTAAATCGTCCCAATAATTGGCCAAAGTTAGAGGCACGAAAGTGACAATACTGAATTTTTAAATTCACGTTTTCTCGAAAATGGGTTCAAAAGAGTTTTATAGGTTTGAATGACAAATGTGAGTAAACTGAATGCGCTACTAACTGAAACATTGCTTTTTTTAAAACGTCCCAATATTGACAAAGTTAGAGCACGGAAGAGGTGAGAATACTGAATTTTTACAAATTTACGATTTTCTCGAAAAAATGGGTTCGAAATGATTGTCCAGGTTTTAATGACAAAAGTAAGAAAACTGGATGAGCTACTAACTGAGACATTGCTTTTTTAAATCGTCCCAATATTGTCAAAGTTAGAGCACGGAAAAGTTGAGCACGGAAAAGTTGAGAATACTGAATTTACAAAAAATTCACGATTTCTCGAAAAGTGGGTTCAAAATTAGTTTTTCTAGGTTGAGTGACATATGTAAGTAAAACTGGATGAGCTACTACTGAAAACATTGCTTTTTTTAAAATCGTCCAATATTGCAAAGTCAAGCACGGAAAAGTTGAGAATACTGAATTTTTACAAATTCACGATATTCTCGAAAAGTGGGTTCAAAAATAGTTTTCTAGGTTTGAATATCAAAAGTAAGTAAACAGTATGAGCTACTAACTAAAACATTGCTTTTTTTAAATCGCCCATATTGGCAAAGTTAGAAGCACGAAAAATTGAGAAAACTGAATTTTTACAAATTCACGATTGTTCTCGAAAAGTAGGTTAAAATGAGTTTTCTAGGTTGAGTACAAAAGTAAGTAAACTGGATGCGCTACTAACTGAAACATTGCTTTTTTAAATCGTCCCAATATTGGCAAAGTTAGAGCCGGAAAGTTGAGGGAAAACTGATTTTTACAATTCCACGATTTTCTCGAAAGTGGGTTCAAAATGCGTTTTCTGGGTTTGAATGACAAAAGTGTAACTGATGCGCTACTACTGAAACATTGCTTTTTTTAAATCGTCCCAATATTGTTAAAGTAGCACGGAAAAGTTTGAGAATACTGAATTTTTACGAAAAGTGGGTTCAAAATTAGTTTTCTAGGTTTGAGTGACAAAAGTAAGTACACTGGATCGCTACTAACTGAACATGGCTTTTTTAAATCGTGCACAATATTGGCAAAGTTAGAAGCACGGAAGAGGTGAGAATACGGAATTTTTACAATTTTCACGATTTTCTCGAAAAATGGGGCGAAATGATTGTCCGGTTTTAATGACAAAGTAAGAAACTGGATGAGCTACTAACTGAGACATTGCTTTTTTAAATCGTCCAATAAATTGTTGTCAAAGTTAGAGCCCTGAAAAGTTGAGAATACTGAATTTTTACAAATTGTCCGATTTTGCATCGAAAGTGGGTTCAAATTAGTTTTCTAGGTTTTGAGTGACAAAAGTAAGTAAAACTGGATGAAGCTACTAACTGAACAGTGCTTTTTTTAAATGAGTCCGCAATATTGGCAAAGTTAGAGCACGGAAAAGTTACAATACTGAAATTTTTCCAAATTCGATTTTCTCGAAAAGTGGGTTCAAAATGAAGTTTTCTAGTTGAATGGCAAATGTGAGTAACTGAATGCGCTACTAACTGAAACATTGCTTTTTAAATCGTCCCAATATTGAACAAAGTTAGAGGCACGGAAGAGGTGAGAATACTGAATTTTTACAAATTCACGATTTTTTCGAAAAAGGGGTTTTTTAAAAAGTTTTTTTGGGGTTTTAATTTAATAAATAAATGGAAAGCGCTACTAACTGAAAAAAATTGGGTTTTTTAAAAAACGTCCCAATATTTTCCCCAAAATAAAAGCACGGGAAAAATTAAAAAAACGAAATTTTTTTCAAATTCCCCGATTTTTTTCGAAAAGTGGGGTTTAAAAAGAGTTTTCTTTCTGGTTTGAATGAAAAAAAAAAAAAAAAAAAAGTAAGTAAACTGGATGGCTACTAACCCCGAAACATTTCTTTTTTTAAAAACGTCCCCAAAATTGGCAAAATTTTTGAGCACGGGGAAGGGGGTGAGAATACTGGGAAATTTTTTAAAAATTCCCCGATTTTTTTCGAAAAAAAGGGTTTGAAAAGAGTTGTCCAGTTTTAATGAACAAAAATA